>JAPKID020003324.1:0-12470 GCA_026931265.2 Tropidonophis doriae
CGCATGCATGCACAGGGGGCATGGCATGGGGGGATTAAATTATGGGGGTGGGCACGCAAGTACATGCAATATTGTGCAAGTGCGTGCTTTTGGCACCCAAGGCAAAACAGGTTCGCTGGAATAAGACAAGAAAATATGGCAAGGCAGATGAGATGAGATGATAGCCTTTATTGTCATTTCCTGTGTACACCATGGCACATATTAAAATAAAATTTTGAAGTACCATTCTCGAAAACCCACCAACGTTGCACCACCACTGGTCAAGAAGCTCTAAGCAAATGGAGCCTGGAATCTGACAAAGATTTGGGCTGCTCATATGTTGCCCAGTGCTGCTTTAGACTAAGAATGGGACCCTCCTTCCCTTGGTATATACTTAGTGAAAACCTGCAAAGCTTTTCACAGCTTTCTTGCTTGGCAATGTTGTGGGCAATCAACAGCTTTCTTTTCCCCTCTGATACAAAGATTCATTGCTAGATTTTTTTTTAAAGTTACATAATGGCAGGATTTTTAAGAGCCCTTGCTGCTGCTATAGCAATAGATTGATCAATAAATAGATATTTTAACAAGCCACTTCTCAACTGTTTCCTGGCAGTAGACCTAAGTGGCACAGAAACCGTGTCATACTAAACCAACTCCCAGAAACAACAAAGGGAGGAAGGCAAACATGAAAATAGAGATGAGACTGGAGGTGGAGAAGAAAAATGGAAGGCACTAAAACCTTCTGACCTTGAAATGTTCCTCTTGCAGTTGGAGAGATGTATTTTTCTCACATCCTAATTATTTTTCCCCCCTCACTTTGAATCAACTGAGAAAACAGCAGCACAATATAATCTGCTCTGTGGTTTGGGCTGTTTTATCACTCTGTGTCTGAAGCAAGTTTTGCTCTGCTCAGCGAGACCTTCTTTCTGACAAATAACTGCTGAGACAATTTTCCAGGAAGAATCTGGGGCAGGTGGTACAACTCTTTGTGGCTTTCCGACACTGCGCCAGACAGTTGTCTTGCTTTAATTGAAGAGCTTTAGGTATACATTCGCCACTTGGAAGGGGGATGTTACACTGAGTCAGGATCAAGCAAATTGTCCCCCTGGTTTGAGGGGGAGAGGAAGTGCTAACTCGAGGCTGAGGATGCTAGGACCAAACAGAGAAGTGAAATCCAGCTGCTGCCCAAGGTTGAAACCACTCTGTTAGGATATTCAGCCTTATATTAATTAATTAATAGTGGACAGCACCCTGAGAACTCCCTCTCTGTGGGAGCGAATCGTCCGAAGGGATATATGGGGCAGGATACGATCCCGCAAATAGCTAGGTCCTGTGCCATGGAGCGTTTTAAAGATGATGACCAGCACCTTGAAACACACCCGAAAGGCCACAGGCAGCCAATGCAGCCTGCGCAGGAGCGGTGTGACATGGGAGTATCTAGTAACTCCCCAAACTGCCCGCGCGGCCGCATTTTGGACCAGCTGCAGCCTTCGAGTGCATCTCAAGGGGGAGCCCCATGTAGAGAGCATTACAGCAGTCTAGGCGGGACGTCACATGCGCATGGGTGACTGTGCAAAGGGCGTCCCGGTCCAATAAGGGATGCAACTGGCGCACCAGGCGAACCTGGTGGAACGCCCCCCTGGCCATGACTGTCACATGGTCCTCCATTGACAGCCGGGCATCTAGGAGGATGCCCAAGTTGCGTGCCCAATCCACGGGGGCCAGATGTTCACCCCCTATGGCCAGTGATGGAGTCAACTGGTTGAACTGGGGCGCCGGTAACCACAGCCACTCAGTCTTGGACGGGTTGAGCTTGAGTCTGTTCCTTCCCATCCAGACCCGTACGGCTTCCAGACACCGGGACATTACTTAATGCACGTCGTCAGTACAAGCACCCAGCTGTTCCTTGGCCAAGAGCATCCTAGCCCTCACATGTACTCAGAACTGAACTTCTGCACAAATTTGAGAATTCGCAAATATTTGAAATTAATAATTTCAAAATTATAGTGCTTCAAAAATGATCTTAGTCTTTGTCTTCTCCAAAGGCTCATTAATTTACTCGGTACAAGGCATAGAAGGGAGGGGGGGGGTTCCTATCAATTGCTTCTTAGTTCTCTCTAAGTATATATTCAGCCCCAAGATATGTTGCCTCCCGACTTTCTTCTCAATAGAGTAGATTACTGGAGACTTTGAAAAGAGGGCTGGGCATATACAGCTGATTCTGAGACTCATCACTACTGGCAATCCAGTTTGCATATCCACAACCCATGCCATTATTAGAATCAAACTCTCTTTAAAACCTTATTAAATTATTTGCTGATAAGCAGTGAATACATGGGCCCTTCTGCCTGGAAATGGCTTGAGGGATAAACTAGCAAAACTACTTGCCTGGAGACTTCCTGGCCAACAGAGACGTGTTTGAACTGAAGGGAAGGAGTTTTGAGTTGTAAAGCTGCTTCCAAAGGAACAGAATGATATCAAGAGTTAGGAGGAAATAGTAGAAGCTGCAGATAGTCTTGGTTTATTAGTGAGGAAACCGGTTTTTTTCTCATTCTGTTATAATTCTGAAAACACTCTTCCTAGTTGTTGGTAGGGCACATATTTATTTATTAACAAATTTGTATGCCCATTTATCTAACAAATAGAATTTTGGTCAACAAACAGAAGAAAAAAGCACAATAATTATGTGTCATGAAGTTGGTTGCAACTCGGCAACCACCTAGATTTTTTCCACAATACACAATCATAAACTATTACACGTACCTGCATAAGAAACATATATATGCTGTATTTCACTAAACATCCTGGTTACAGTTCCAGGGTGTGGGGGACCCAGGTCTTTATGGCTTTCTAGAAGGCCAGCAGGGTTGGAGTCCTCAAATCACTGAGTTCCAAAAGGCAGAAGCTATGACAGAAAAGGCATATTTCCTAGGCCCCACACTAAGTGACACTACTTCATAGTGGTCATTTCATATTGCTATCAGCACTGCATGTAACCAAACTACTTTATAGGACAGAAAATACAAATTGTTTGTCCTGTACAGTATATACTTACAATGCAAGAAGACTTCATATTAGAATATTAATTGTATGTTTTTCTTACCATTGGTATTAGTTATTCCAACATGAAGGTCAGAATCTCCATCATAATCTCTGAAAAGACATTTTAATGTTTCACTTTGGAAAAAGATAGTAGAGATCGTTTTTCTTTTACTTATTTGAATAGTTTTTGAAAAATAGGCTGGACATAATGCTATTCAAATACAATCAGAGATACAAAAGTTAATTTGCTTAGCAAGAGTAATTCTAAAAACCTCTGAGTAAAAAGCTTTCCAGTAATCAGATATGTAAAAATCCTTTTCTAAATTGGTGCTTGCCTTATATTCCAGTAATGATAGAAGGAAGCTTCTATGTGCCTTGTTTCTAACCATAGAATAACAAGGAAGACTCATACCTTAGAAATGTTCCTATTGTGGGTTTCAGTAAAAAAGCACATCTTTCTTGGTGTCCATTAACAAATGGGCTTGGAATACTGACAGGTGCTTCTTCCAGACTTCCATAAATCAACCTTTGCCCACACAATGGACAGTTCTCGGGAACTAAGCAGCCAAAAATGTCTTTGTCACAGTGGGTGACTTTAATTAAGGCTCTCTCTGAGTCCAAAGGTTGCATGATCAGTCCTTCCTTTGGTAAATGAACCTGCTTTCCAACTTGTATTTAATAAACAGAAGCCAGTAGAATTGGACATTGAAAGAAGGAAGAAATCGGTTGAGAATGACAGATCCCAGTACCTATTCTTCCTCTACTGTGGACTGAATTAGCAAATGAGATACGATATGGGAGGGGCAGCTTTTCCTGAACATTCTTTTAAAGCGATAGTGTTCAGTTTTGTATTGTATCTGGTACTTATATGCTGACTTAGATTTGATAAATAGAAACCATCACATTTGTCTGTTATTAGTCTGTAGAATAACCTGTTAATTAATGGTAAACAGATACATGTTTGTAGATCTATCTCCCATGATTAAGATGAGGACTAAACAGATTTAGAATTACCACTATCTCTTCCTGACAAAGATCTTCTGACTTTTGCATCACAGGCAAAAATGTAAATTGTTTTCTAGTTTGGTCATCAACCAAAACTTTCCAAATACAATCCTACTGTTCTTGTTAGCTCTACTGGCTGGAATTTCAGGAATGTAGTACCAAATTATCAGGAAGAAACCAGATTGGGAAATAGTAGTTTTTGTCCTTGGCATGAAAAGATCACCATCCTAAATTTAATGCTGGTTTATCATAGAGTTATTAAAGCCAGGCGATGGCATCTCTTTTTAATTAATATTCTAATAATTTCAATAATACAAATTTATTCTGACATACAAGTAAACAAACACACAATGTTGCCCAATAAAACGTAGATATGAAAGATCAAATAAAAATTAAGTTTTCCAGATCTGAAAACAGCTGCATATCTCATAAACTGCCAGATATTGAGAGTACAAGGATCCAATACCACAAAAGTTCCCGAAAGTTCTATCTCCCGTTCTACTTAGGTAGTACTGTTATGACAGCAATAAGCTACTATCTGCGTACTGCACAGGTTGTTTTCACAAAATAATGAACAAATATATTTATTATAAATGCTTACAAATGACATAAGATCAAGAATATTTGCAACCTATTTGGAGGAAATGCTTATTTTCCAATTATTGCTTGACATAACTAGGTGCGATCCTTACAAGATCAGAAGGTTCATTTTTAACTGCTTATCTGCTTTATATTATACTATTTTATGTAATATAAACTATCTTCTGTCCTTAACTTTAGTCATGAGACTGCTATAACACTTTCCTGATCTCTGTCTTCTGCCTTTTAATCTATACATTTTGCAAGGTAACTTCAAAAGAACACAGCATGAAGAGTTTGGATTATATGGACTGTAAATTGATTTAAAATGTGATAATTATTAGCGCCAGAGTCGTCAGTTATTCCATACACTGAAGTTTTGGGATACTCATTTCTCCCTATGATTGTGTCTGTGTCCATATACAAGACGGATTTGCTCATTTAAAATGCATTTTATAAATTGAGTTCTGATACATCTATATAGCTCGATCCTTCAAGGTATGTAGATAAATCCTTCAATGTTCCAGGGTTTTTTTGCTGCAACTGAAACATTTTATTGCAATAAATCTACATTGGCCCAGCAGACTGCATGCCTATTTAGTGCCACAAAAAGTAGGAGAAAAACCAGATCATCTCCTGTTACATCCCCCCAATTCCCTGCCAGATAGGCAACAGGAATCATAGATATCCCAAAAACAGCGGGCCCCGAAACCCTATCACTTTAAATTGAGGAGGGGGCACTCTGGCCGGCAATCTCGTTTCCACCAGGGGGCCGCTGTCCTGCCTTCCGGATCTCTTAGCCCTGCTTGTGAATGTACTGTATGCCCAGGGACCCGCGTTAGTCTATGGTAGCCAAAAGGCAGGAGGGCGGCCGTTCCTTTCCCAACTAACAGTGTTGTTGTTTTTTAATTAAAAGGCGGCTTTCCAATAATTTGTTGGTCTGGAAAAGGGCGGCCGATTTCCTTCCCATGTCTAAGTTATCATAAGTGGCCCTCCTGCTAAAAGATGTATACCGCCCATCCTCTCCCGGGTGGAGGCACTCTCTCTCTCTCTCTCTCTCTCTCTCTCCTGCTCTATGGTAGAGTGTTTCATTCATAATTTCCGGCCGGAAACCAGTTCCTGTAGCAAAGGCACGGCTCTCTTTGTTGGGCTCCCAAACAGCTTTCCCTTCCTCTCCCTCCCCGGCGCTACAGCGGAACCAAAATGCGAGGAGCCGCGCAGGGAGGAGACACCGAAGCAGGAGCGGTGCCAAAGGAGACATGAGCAGCACGAAGGACGTGACCTGCAGGTCTGAGGGAGCAGTTACCGCTTGGGATGAGCGCGCTCTGTTTTCCTCCCCACCCCGAAAAACCGACGGGCGCCTGGAGACGCCCCGCCCACGGGGAGGGGGGGGGAGGAGGAGGACGGCACCGAGACGCCTCCCGACTCCTCTCTCGCTCCTTTCGCCGGTCTCCTCCATCTCCGACTAAGCCTCGAGAGGAAGGGAAAAGCCGGAGGACCGATGGTTCCTTGTCCTTGTTGAGCTCACTCGCCATCCCATCCCTTTCACGCGGTCCCTGGCGGCCCTCTTTCACTTACCCCGGTTGTGTGTGTGTGTGTGTGTGCGTGCGCTGTAGCCCTTCAAAATGCGCATTATACATAGAGTTTTTCCCGCTAAATCCATCCCGCCTTTTCACTCGGTCCCTAGTGGTCCTCTTTCACTTTTCCCATCGTGTGTGTGTGTGTGTGTGTTGTATCCTTTGAAAATGCTCATTACACATAGGGGAGCTTTTTGCAGAACAGGGAGGGTTATTGAGGGTTACTGATTCCCCGTTAAAAGATCTAAATCTGATTTTTCCCTAAACGATTCCTAAAGGAAAGTGTTTCTTGGGATCAAGGCCTTTGTGCAGTTGGCCCAGAAAACACCTCAACATCTCTACAAGTCAACATCAGGCGGTTCTCTTAATTCCTTATCATAAAAGATTGAAGTTTCACACAGGATGGAAGTGTAGCATTAATCCTGTGGATTGCTGATTTGCCCCAAAGTCTCTCCATATTGATATTCAAGGGGTTTTTTTTAGGATATAAAGTACATGCATTCAGAATCTTAAAATAAGTTCTTTTAAAGGCCCCCCCAAAAAACATTGCTGGAGGCAGCAGTGTAACCTTATTTGAGCCGTGAGTTAAAAATCTACCTCTTATTATAGGATATTTGTATATTTCAATATACAGATATTTTGCATTCTGCTTTTCTGAACTTTCTGAAGAAAACCTTGGGAGATTTATTCATGGACGACAAATATTGAAATAATTATGTATTTTGACATCTGTTGCTGTATATATTTATATTATTGCAGGTATTTTGTACAAGGAGTATGTCGTGAAGGAAATAGGTGTCTGTTTTCCCATGACTTGTCTACAAGCAAACGATCTACTATCTGCAAATTCTATCAAAAAGGACAGTGTGCCTATGGAAGTCGCTGCAAGTATGTGTTGGTTTCCAAGAGAAAACCTGCAGTTATTTCATGCTAAAGACATTTAAGAAGCTGCTTATTGTTTGTATACTTCAGTGCAGTTGTCACAATTTCTTATTAGCACTGTTTGTTGTGAGATGTTTGGGAGCTGAAGAAATCTGGGAAAGCCACTTTTAAAAAAGGAACTTTAGAATTTTGATAACTTTTAAAAGAAACTGCAGAGCGATATGGTCCATAAATAGGTTTCATTTTTAGCAAGATGTCTTTCTAAAAGTTTACAAATTTAGCACCCCGACCATATGCATATCTACTCCAAAAGAAGTGAAATTCAGCAGATCTTGCTCCCAAATAAGTGACAAATTTGGCAGTCTCAAAGTACAATAATAATGCAATGTTCAGACAACTGTTAAAAGGAGGAAACTCTTGACTTTGTAGTTTAATTCTTTTTTTTCTTTTTTACTTGCACTCTAAAATCTAGTTCAGATATAAATTATATGTTAAACTTCTAAGAAGTCAGAAATCTATTGTAAAATATCCAATGATCCACCAATAGATTTCTGTATATATCCACATCTTAAAGTTATAATCCTGCACATGCTTGAATATTTATTTTATTAAATTCAGCAGATTGAATTAAGATTGTTAAACTAGAATATATGACAATCCATATTGAATTTAAGGAGCGGCTATATCAGACTACTAAACATTACCATGAATGATATTTAAAAAAATAATTTGGAATTCTACTGTATATCATTATATTGCTTTACAATTATATTAAATTGAACTTTGAATTTCACAGCATTGTATATATATCATTTTAGTTATATAAGTTAGTTAATAACTTTTAGATATAAAAAAGTTAGTTAATCACTCAGGCATTTAAATAACTAAAAGCCTGTTAATTCTTATTTCTTTTATCTTTGGCATCGTTTTCCTAGGATTAGAATAATTTAGATTCCTACATTGAGATTATCAATTCTGTGAAACAAATCAATATTGCAAGTATTGCTATCTTTCTAACCATTAGAAATTCACTGTAGAAGAGTCTTATCTTTGTGTTCAGTGAGCTTTCTGAAATAAATGTTTTTAGATTATCATTGTTTCTCATTTGTTAAGATACGATCATGTTAAACCTCTGGGGTCCTCTGCATCCGGGGGCCCAGTGGGTTCTAGACCACTTTACATTGCTGCACCACCATTCCAAAGACTTAACTCTCCATCAGAGCAAACACCAACTGTTACCAAAAGTAAAGTACATGAATCTGGAAAACGTGAAAAGAAAACCTTGGTGCTCAGGGACAGAGGTGAGTAAGAGTGAGTCAGTTTTTTTAATGTATTTTGTTTTGTGTACTGATTCTTTAAAATGTAAAGTCTTTCAGTCAGGTGTTATCTTGGTTACATTACAGATATATCCATATAGTTTTGTTGGTAGTAATAAAGAAGTTGTTACTGGCTTCTGGGTTTTCTTTTAAGTTTAATCTGCAAACATGGTATGGTATGCAGCCTCTCATCAAAGTATTAACCAAGCCTAATCCTATTTAGCATTTTGTAGTCAGCCATGATCAGCCATCTATCTGGACTTAATTAGTTCTTCATGTCCTATCTTTTCAGTTGTTTTAAAGCAAATAGACCTATATTTTTCTAAACAACAGCAACAACCTATTGTACTATGAAAAGTAGCTAGTTGCATATGATGATTGATCATTTTCCTCAGTCATTTACCATAATATCCATTCCCCTTATATTTCATTTGCTAATAATGGCAAATATGTTATACAAAGTGCAGTTGTTCAAGCCAAGGATAGATACATCCAAAGTATTTGCTTCACCAGACATCTGAAAATACAAAGCACATCTAAATAGTTGATTATTATCCTTTGCCAGCTCTCTGTCATATATTGTATGACAATTCTGAGGATGTCATCTATTGGAGGCATAGTTCATCATATTGGTTAAGAAACCTTTATGTAAGAAAGCTTCCAACATGTCTCATACCGTTCATACCTACTTATATCTTGAGGTGAAGATATTTTTTTTACTATTTCTAGCAAATGACAGGAAAGACCTTTTTGGTGCTGGCATCATGGATATAGAATGGCCTTGTCTTAGAAGCTTGCCTGATGTCAGTTGCATTTTTTTTTAAAAAAATAACCTGCTAGGGTTTTATAGATCCTGACTTTTGCTTTTTGTGATTCATATTGCACTCATTTTTTAAATTTATGTATAATATCAGGAAGATTTTATGGGATAAATTTAAAGAAAATAATTGGGTCCAATATTATCTCACTTGCTAGACTGACCAAGAAATAGATCCTACATTAAACTGTGCAGTTAAGGGCAGACCTGATTCATAATGGGTGATGTCAGAAAGTAAGTTTAGCCCCAGTTTCCATCCCAGTAGTGATATTGAATTGCATTTCTTGATGTTCTTCTCTCTGATTGGATGGCTGCGACTTACGGAGGGCAAATAGTACGTACTGTGTTTGGAGACTTCTGTTGTGGCCATAATATGCTCAAGCCACACCTCTAAAGACCTTGAAACAAGTTCTTTTATGTGCACTCCTCTGGTTGTCGTTTACTTGTATTTTGTTAATCTACAATGATTTTCGTGTACTGTTGTAAATTTAAGAGATTATGTGGCTGCATGGTTTTGTAGGGAACTAATAGCCATAACTTTGTGGTTTTACAATATGTCGCTGGAGATTATAATAATTATTGTGCTTTGAAGTTGAAAGCAGATTTTCCATGTTTGATGGAAGCACATCAACTGCTATTAAAATTCAAGCTTAGAAATACTTGCTAATTCCCCCTGCTTTAGAATAGGGATTTCATGAAAATTGTGGCCTGTTTTTAATGTGATCAAGTATTTTTTTTTCTTCCTGTTCCAAGACTTGTGTGGAACCAATGAAGAAAGGACAAGGCCCAGTTCAGTAAGTGACTTGGCATGTTGCAGTATGCCAGCTGACATACCAGAAGCAAAGCCCCATTCATATTTAGATGCTATCCGCAGTGGGCTTGAAGATGATGCTGAACCTGGGAGCTCATATGTCTATGATGAACAGTTGTGTCCCTATGCAGCAGCCGGCATGTGCCAGTTTGGGGACCGGTGCCTCTACCTCCATGGGCAAGTGTGTGAAATCTGTGGGTTGCAAGTACTCCATCCCTTTGATCCAGAACAGAGGAAGGCACACGAGAAGGTAAACATGGCCAGAAATAAAATTAACTTGGCTCTGTTATTTTCAAATCAAATAATTATTTAATTGACAAAAATAATCAGGCCAACTAATAATACAGGATGTAAAATATAAGAATGAGAAAAAGTGAACAATTATATGGGTATGTAAAAATGTGGAACTGGTCCTCATCTGATTTACTAACTCTTGCTATGCTAGTGGCCAATTCTTGGTGGATTTTATGTTCTGTTGCACAAAACATGACAACTGTGTATGTTATGGGGGAGGGAGAGGTATTAGCACAGGTTATAGGCTTAGTCTGAAATCAATATTGGGTAAACGAGTACTTAAAATATCTTTTGAAAATTATCACTGAAGAAAAGCATGCTGAGGCAACTCAATTTGCCCACAAGGGCATGATCATTCCTTGTGTGGGATCTTCTATATCTTCTACGTCTTCCAGCAGAAGCAGCTGAACAGGCAACATACCAAAATATAAGCGTGATATTTTTTAACTTTAATTTTTTAACTTTAATTTCAAAGGCTTTCTGCAAACCTAATGGAATGCTTTATTATTTTCTGTTGTAGGTAACCACTGTATAAACCTTGGGTTTGTATAGCTTCTCTCCTCTTTCAGACCTGCAAGAAAGAAATTGCAGTACCCTACATCTGAATATGGGGAACCGTAGCTTTGTTAAAAGGGCTATATGATCTCTCTACCTAATCACATAGTGAAAAAGCAATTTAATTCTTTGATTAAAAAAAAATGTCAGAAAGAAATATGGGCCCAATCGTATTAGTTCTAACGAAGAATGTAGCTAGTCTGGTTTTAGATCAATTAATGTTCTGTATTAACATGCAGATTCCTTAATCCAAGGGAATGTGACTCATAGAATCAAACAAAGATGACCCTCATTATTTATTTCAGCTGTATTTTATTTTAGCATAACAACTGCAGAATCAAAACTAGAGATAAAATATTGGTGAAACACACTGTACTTTACACATGCCCCAAAGCCTATTTCTTCCTATTTGCACATGCATAAAATATGCAGAATATATCTCAAAAGTCCTCCTCCAATCACAGCCATATGCCTAAATCCTTTAATAGGGATAAAAAGATCTGAGCTATATTTGCTAACCGCAGATAAGCAGAACTGTGATTAATTGACCTATAGATTATAGAAGCCACCTGTACAAAATATGGTTAGATTTTTTTTCTTCTAATATGAACTTACTAGATAGAAAATCATGGTGAACTGTGATTGGTTTAAACAGATATTTTTGACTGATTCCTCAATAACATGAAAGTGGGGAAGGAAAAATCACTTCGTTTAGCATTCTATTCTGAATAGAACTTATTTATGAATACACATGTCCCAGGACAAGGTTGCAGGATCCAATCTGGGTCAGTCACTGGCATAATAATTTACCTGTATGTGGTGGTTCTCTTATGATGTTAAAATACCTGTTTGAAAAATAAACATACAGAGAATCCTTGACTTATGACCTTTTGCTTAGCAGTTGTTCTAAGTTACAACAAGCCTTCCCAAGACTACATAGGACAGTTCTGGTCTCTTCCAGTCACATGGTTGCATTTTGGCTCTCGGGAGCTGGCCCACATATATAGATGTTTACAGTGCTCCACAGTTAAATGACTGCAATTTATGACTTTTTTGCTGTTTGGTTTCTGGCAAAAAAGCATCTGTTCCAGACAGTTCACTTAACGTCCACAGCATTTGCTTAATGGTTGCAGTGATTAAGGACCAATGTGAAAAAAGTCGTAAAATCAGACATGGTCAGGTGATGACCCACTTAATGTCCAGCATGACAAAAAACCATGATTCTGGGTTCAATTGTGGTCAAAAGTCAAGGACTATCTGTAATTAAATTTTTGCAAGGTTTTTTTCTTTCCTTTTTTTTAAATCAGTTTTTCAATCAGCCTATTTCTTTTTTAATTTCTCATTTCAGGCACTCTGTTAACCAATATTACATTAAAGTTATCACCCTCAAATGTTAAAAATTATTCCTTCCTTTTCAGCTTATGATTTATTGTGGCAAACTTTGTTAATCTGTTGTATTTGCTGCATGTTATGGAGCTTCCCTATACTACACTGACCTGGTTCACTGATTTGTGGCTTATTGTGTAATATGTTTAGTTTAGTTTTAGTTTTATTAAACTTGTATACCGCACCCTCTCCCCAGGGGACTCGGGGCGGTGAACAGGTATAACTTA
>JAPKID020003325.1:0-10126 GCA_026931265.2 Tropidonophis doriae
GAGTCTAATCAATTCTACCCTATCTTTTTCCCCAGCTGCAATTCTTGAGACCTTGAGCCAATAAATGTGAAAGCTTTCTTTCTTTCAACTATTCAGGTAGCTGTATTTTATTTTTCTAGCCTTCGAACCTTCTTCCTTGGCAGTCCAGTTAAATATCTCGAGCTTTCCTTTTCTCTCTCATGCCTTTTTAACTTTCTGGCTTTCTTTTTTATCTCTTCCATTTCCTCAGACTTCTGTTACCTAGTCCTTCCTACTTTCTTATGCTCTCAAGAGCTTTTGAGCATTTTTTCTTTATCTTTTTTAAAAATCAAAATCTTTCACTGATTTGGCTGATACTGCTTAGCCATTATATAATTTAGTCTGTAATATTTTATCTTTTTAGTTTCTCTTTTTCGTTTTCTGTATCTGATGAAGACTCTTGTGTTTGGTATTGAGGATATTAATCATAGATATTGTACAATGGTACTTCATGGGGCTTGCTCATTTATTCAGGTGCTTTACCAGAATTGGAAGTGTTGGTGGAATTTAATTGGCATTAATCTGCATCAAAAGCCATAAGTGAAAATGGGAAAACAGTAATTTCCCTTCCTCCTATGATGTAATGTGTTCTTAAAATGGAGAATTGATCAAATGAGCATGGGTAGTGGCCCAACCATTGCAAATGAGGAATAATGGCTGAAAATAATCAAAACACAATTTTCTGTTCCATGGGTAGTAGACTCCAATGAAGAGCCACCTATAGTGTACTGTGTTATATAAAAATGTGACTGTCCTAATGGGTGATTCATAAAGAATGAAGCTTGAAGGCAACAAATCTCTCAATGCTTCTTCTTGTCCTGGAGGATTTTACCCCCCTGTATCATAAATAACTTATATTTTTCCTTAGCTCTGGATTTTCTGGAATAATTCTTTGCAAATCAATCAACAAAGACGTTCTGAGAAACAATCAAATGAGGTTTCATATAATGTTCATATACAATAACCACATATCAGCAAGAATGTGTCAGAGATACATGATAGATGATCAATCACATCTTACTCCACATTTGTGAAAGTGTTTATACATGGGGTCTTTGCTTAATAACCACTTGTTCAGATACTATGTCAATTACAGTATCGTCATGGTCATGTGATTGTGATTTGCAACTTTCTTTGCCAGCTTCCTACAGGCAAAGTTAATGGGGAAGCTGGCAGAAAATTGCAAATGGCAGCCACATGACGTTGAGCTAATGGCTCAACGTGGGACTTGCCTAATAATGGCAACTGTAACTGCCAGAATTTTCATCTCTAGGCAACTTGTCACATGAAAAGCTTTATAATGGTGTTGCTTAGCGCTGAAAATTCCAGGCCCAATTACTGTTGTTAAGAGAGGACTACTGGTATAGAAATAATCTCTTTTGAAATGAATTGAGGTTAATTAACTAAGACTAGACTCTGCTAGAGTTTTGAGCTACTGTAAATAGTTGAAGTTTATATATCTAATGGGCACCAAGCTTGGAGAAAGACTCATAGAAATAATTGTGGTGGCACAAAGGGTAGGCCCATCTGCCTCAATAAAGTATCGTGAGCCAAATCCATTCTGCAAAACGACTTTATCTGTCATTAAACAGCTTTTCCGAATATGTTACAAGCCCACAATAGCAAATATAGTGAAATAGCAATTCTTTTCAGAAGTTTTGATTCTGTGTTTTTCTGTGGGACCCATGTTTTATATTTTGGTGCAAACATAAGGAAATGGTTTACATACACATTGTTATTCTGCAATATTGACTATTCAGTGATGAATATTCCTCAGATAAGAACTCTTGGTATTTCCCTTTATTAAAGAATTTAGAGAGAGAAACAGTACATGATTTTGCAGATTTAATTCTTCAACTTAATGTTAATCAGAAACATACAGATATTCTTTCCTAAAACCTCTATCTGGAAAGTGGAGCCTTCTCAAAAAAGCAAAAGTTGGTCATGTAGCTATATATTTATCTTTGTTCTGCTTGCAAGACTTCATATCTTAGTTATGTTAGAACTGTTTTTTTTTCTTTCTTAGCAACAATAGAACCCATTCTTTTCTTGAGAAATTTATTCACAGTATAAAAAACATGCAGTATTTTAGAAGACACCAATAAATAATGTTTATTATTTTCAGATTAGTATTTTACAACATTTATTTTGCACAGGAATTTGAATTGTGCATTGGCTCGTCAGTCTGATCTAGGAGTCAACTAATTGAAATGGCTGCTAGCCTGAGAATAATTCTACAGAATACTGTAGGATCTACAGGTCCTGCACTCCTACAAGTCAATCCTACTTGACTTACAACCATTCATTTAGTGACCATTCAAAGTTACAACAGCAGTGAAAAAAGTGATTCATGATTGTTTTTCACATTTACAACCATTGCAGCATCTCCATGGTCACACTGATCAAAATTTGGGCACTTGGCAACTGACATGTATTTATGATAGGTGCACTGTCCCAGGGGTCATTTATAACCTTCGCAGCTGGCTTCCAACAAGCAAAGTCAATGGGGACAGACAGATTCACTTAAAAACCATATAATTCACTTAACTTCAGTGGTTTACTTAGCAACTGTGGGGAGAGGGGGACCCCAAACAACTGCTTTATATAGCAATAGAAACTTTAGACTCCACTGTGGTCTTAAGTTGAGGACTACCTGTTCTTCTAAGAAATATGACAAGAATGAAGACACCTTTACATATTTTATTTTTCATCTGTATCCTTGTGTACCTTTTTCTGTTTTAAGAATGGTCAGCCCCTGGGTGTAATTATCCATCTGATTTTATATTTACAGACCCTGGGATTTGCCTCAAATAAAGATTGTTGGGGGTAGGTGTTAATTTAGTGGAATCACTGTCAAAAGTTGTAAATCATTTATGAAATTAAAACCTGTTACCCAGATCCAGAGGGAACCAAGCAATTCTTTGGTCTAAATTTAACTTAATAGTTCTCAAAATGTCAGCTGTTCTCAGTGATCCAACATTTCTTTCATCTAGTTTAGCTGTGCCTGGATATGAAACAGACTGAAGAATTCTGTGTCTCTACTGAAATGTCTATTCAAGTGGTAGAAACACACCTAGGGGAGAGACTTTACAATTATTGCAGAATTACTTAACAGAAGCAGGGAAAGGGTTAACTACTTACTACAATTGGTTGCTTTGGAAACATACTTTCTATTTTATAATATTTTATAGACGGCTAATTTTCCAAATTTAATCATTGGCTCTTTAAAATGTGCATAACCAAAAAGTTATCCAGCTAATATCAGCTACTGCTAGAAAAATAGCCATAGTTGATGTTGCTTTAAGGAAAGCAGTGATTTGTCACATTGATTTGTTATAGTTCCTGCAGAGAGAAATAATGATTATTTGGTGGTGGTGGTGGTGGTGATCCTGCTGTGCTTAGAAATGCATTGTATTCAGCTAGAACTCCCTTGGTGTTTATATCGGTAATATGAGAAGTGTTAGAGCCTCACTGTGAGAAGGAGTTGGGTGTTCACTCCCGCATTGGCCATTTTGGCCACATGAGGGAGCATATCCAGCATGTATCCTCCAAACAGGGTGAAAGAGATGGGTTGACAATGATAATTTCTATGAATTGCTCTATAAAAGAGGAAACAAGAATTACAGCTACACTTTCTTATGTTTGCTTTTATAGGTTAATGCAGCAAGAACAGGAATGGGGAAAAAGTGTGTTGTTCCAGTGACTTGTCCACTGTCAGCTGCATTAACTTCTGGAGTTCCACCATCCCAGCCAGTGCCTATGCCAGGTACTCTCCTAACTGGCTCAGTCAAACATTATGTGATGCCTCTTGGTCAGTATGGAGGAGTTCTCCCTACGACCTTCTTTGGAGTGCCCTGGTCGGGCCCAACCACTCAGCCGGGGGTGAGAGGAGGCCAGAGCATTGCACAGTTTCCAGCTCTTGGCCCCAATAGCTTCCAGTTGTTTCCGGTGCCCCTGCAGAGGCCCTAATTTGGAATGACCTCAGCAGCTGACTTCCAAATGGCAACCATCCAGTGCTTAGCTCCTAGGCAATCTGTTTCTCCCTGCTGGCCCCATTCAGGCTCATTAGTTCATTAGCCATGTCCCCTCTCAGGCCGGCCCGGTGGAATGCTTTCCCACCAATCTGTGTGCTCTTCGGCAATCCTTCCTTCTCCTTCGTTGCCGAAGATGGTTGAGTTTCTTCTCTGATGTTTGAAACAGCTACGTTCAACACTTAATGTACTTGAATGGATGGGTAGGAGAACAGTACTGATCTTACAGGAGTATAGTGCCTTGAATTCAAGCTTTTCAGTTCAAACTGGGAAGGTTAAAATAATCACAACAATAACTGAAAGGTGTACTTTATTTACAAGATGCTTGGGAAAGCTTAACTTTTTTTATTTGCAAAAATACAAAGGTATACATTTAATGGTGACAGTTTACATCTGAAATTCTTGACCAGCTCTATTTTCTCCTGTTAAATGCTTTTAATTTAACCAGCAGTTAAGTTGTGTGTTTGGTAGTTTAAATCTTTAACCTCGTCTCTGACTGGGGCTCCAGCCTTTGAGTAAAGCGTAATGAAATGGATCGCTTTGTTGTTACTGAAGGAGCCTGAATGTAAGTTGTATCTGTGTTCGAGGGGGGGAAATTGTTATGTGGTCCTTCTGGAAAAGCAGTTGCAAGTGACACCCTCTCTTTCTCTTTCAAACAGCAAACTTGGCAGGCAGATGTCCTTTCCTCTCTGATATTCAATTGTAACATTTTTTGCCATCTTCTGAACAAACCATCAAATTCAGTTACATTACAAATCTTGCATGTTTCATGTGTGAAATACGCTTAACCATAATTCTTGACATTAGGACAACAGCCCAAAGTTATTGTAAGATCTTTGTAAGTACGAAATTCTCCTTGCATGTGATCTGCCTGTCCACGAAATGCTTAAGAGTATTCTCCGTGAAATGGAATTGGCTTTTGACTTGTGCTTCCTTCCTTCTTACATTTGCTTTATGTTACCGTATGTAGAATTTGCCTCTTCACCTGTCAGTCCAAAGGCACACGAGAGCCACTCACTATTTATTTACAGGTTGGCAAGTTTTTGTTCCTTTGGGTGGAAAAAGGAGCAAAGAATCCCATCTACAAATATAATGGCACACTTAAACAGAATCGCAGTACTAGAGCTGAAGGCACACTGCTTGCACTTTGCCACTCTCAATATGGCAGCAGTATTTTTAAACTGCCTGCTGAAGGGGTGGAGCTGTTTGGCGCTGCCCATCTGTTATTTGTATGAGTCTACTGTACTTTGAGCATTCGAGAACTGTCTGCAATATTTTGTTGGTAACATTGAATATGATGCCGTCAATTCTGTTAGAATTGAATTTTGTAGAACTCAACGCAGTCTTCTGCTTGGGGAGAATACATCTACAGTAAGAGATTTCTGTCCTCTGTAACATGTATCTTTACATTGTTTGAGACTTTATTTTAGATTCATGTATGTATGCTTTATGAGCATAAACACCGAAAATGTCTTCTCACTGTCCTTTCGCTTGCACTGAAACTTCACATTTGCCACGACTGCCTGTTGTACAGCCTGTTTCAGCCCCTTGTATATGATGGTCAGTGGTATAACCTCTCACTACCAAGAGAATGTATATATTCAAGAAAAGGAAAAAAAATAAACATTTTTGTGCTTGAAAAAAAATGTGTTGCTAAAAGTTTCAGCTATGGAGCAATTCCGCAGTTCAAGCTCATCTCCCCATCATCAGACAGGTACATTTTAAAAGCAATTCATGCAGTCAAATGATAGGTAGGATATCTAAGAATTAGAACTGAAATATTTCATGGATATGGTTACAGTGATACCTTGGGAATCAAAATGAGCAATGTTTTAGAAGATGAAATCAGCAAATAAGATCCACATACAGACATCATTTTTTTCATTAATTCAAATCCCATTTGATGGCTTGATCATGATTGACTAGTTCTGTTACCAATATTAACTTCAGTCTATAACTATGAGATATTCCAAGTTTAGACAGAAAATAGCTATGGAAAGATGTTTATTATTTTGCAAAAATCAATACAATAACATTAAAATATGATCCCTTAAACCAGTGGTAGTCAATCTGGTCCCTACCACCCACTAGTGGGCGTTCCAGCTTTTATTGTGGGTGGTAGGGGTTTTGTGCGATACTGAAGCACTTTCCTTTTTTTAATTTAATTGAGTTCCCTACTTTATAAATCACCATTACTGGGGAACCGGTGGGCGGTTAGAAAATTTTACTACTAACAGATATACAAAAGTGGGCAGAAGGTATAAAAAGGTTGAGTACCCCTGCCTTAAACTTTGATTATACATGTTGAACAAGAGAAAAAAATATGTAATGGGGAATGAACCGATGAAGGAGTTAAGCTATTTCAGCATATCAAAAAGATTACTAGCATGACATGTTTTCCATAATTTTAATGCAGTCAATATATTATTTAAAATCAGTTGCATAAACCTTGAACAGAGGGAGATGCCAACATTAAACTTGAGGTCTTTTGTATACCAAGTAGGGGCTTTCTATTACTGAGTTATATATCTCATCCTAAAAGTTATGACCTTTTAGAAGTAAATGTTGGGGAAAAGCCTAATTGAGGGGGTAGCAACTTTATGTGTCTGTTTATTTCCATTTTAGACAACTACCCATAATTATATAAGGCTTACATTAGAGAAATTTTAAAATACACAAGATTTTACTTTGTAAAGTAAAATTTGACTACATGCACATTTTGACCAATTTCTCTATTAGCTGAAGCAGAGCTTTCCAAGGACAGATAGAACAGGAATATCTTGATGCATTTTGAAAAGCAATGGGCTATTGCAGTAGTCCTCAACTTCAGCAGCTATAAGGTGAGCAACTTTAAGATTTAGCATCCAGAATTCCTCAGCCAACCATGTTGGCTGACGAATTCTGGGAGTTGAAGTCCACTGATCTTAAAGCTGAACTGACTGGCTATGGAAAGGTTCCAAAGGGAAAGTAGTTCCATGACATGCCAAAAGGCTACTGCCCAAGAATGCTTCCCTGGGTTCCCTTGCTATAAATCTGGAGGTGATCTCTTTAAGAGGTTGTCCTTGGCAGATCTCACATTTTGCCATGTCACACTGAAAGTCTAAAAATATAGTTGTATTGAATTAGTTCTTTCTGCAGTTGCCCTTAAAGAAGCAAGCAGCTGTTTTCAAATACACACATTTAACTATGCTCGCAGTGCACACTGCTGTAATTTTATTTGGGGGCAGGAAAAAAAAAACCTAAACTTTCTACTCAAGCAGGAATGGTTAAAAAAAAAACAACCTCAGTCCTAGCATGATAATAAAGTTATATATTCAACATTACAATGTGATAGTAAGGAAATGGCCTCACTTGGGCATGTGTGAACTGCAAACCTGCAAGGCCTGACTGTAATATGGCATCAAAAAGATTTAATTAGTAATAAGAAGAATCCAATTCATATTCAAAGTGCTTTCATGGCTTTGAAAGAGATGCTAAAATTCTGTCTGAGAAAGGCCATGCAAATATAGCCCACGTTCTATTGCAAATAAGGAGCTGGTTTACCAGAAGCTTTGGTCACAATCATTTGAAGTACGGTATATTGAGGCCTTGTTGTTTTTTTCCTCCAATTCAGCTTTGTTATGATTTGGCCTTTCACATAAAATTACCATGTGGGTATAGTCAGCAAGTTATCTTTAAAATCATGGTCATGAGTAGAAAGGAAGCATTTCTCATATTACCTGGAAAATAAATAAAAAAGTCAGAGGTGCACAAACGAACTGAAAGCAATTAATCATTTTGTTAAAAAAAGGATTCTGAATTAGTTATAACCTTTAAAGCAACATGAAGGGCACTGAGACCTAAGAGCAATAATAAGCAGAATCAAAAACATGGGGTTCCTGCTTTGATATGTGGATTTGTGGGAAATCATGCTGACAATCTCATTAACCTTAAGCATCACAAAAGTGTGGACATTAAAGAAAGTTGCCAACAAATATTTCTTGCACACCAGAAGTTTCATCGGCCATTTCTTTTCTTCCGATTCATCTCAAACTGAATTCATCTTCAATGAGATGATTTGTACCCTTTCTCTGTCCATCACCAATGAATGAATCATAACACAAGTGTTGGTCCACCAAGGATCATATTTTACTCTGCCTTTTTGCATATTGAAATAGAAAAGAAACTAACAGAAAACTTGTAATGTAGGCTGCTGTTTGCACATTGAAAATTGAGCAGTCTATTTAGTTTCAGTATCTCTGAATGAATGAGAGTGAAATGCTGAGTAAAGGATTGATAAATACGATTTAACTAATTCTCAGTTTGATACAGAAGTATTTGCCAGTACATTATTTCTTCACATTATTACAAAATATGATAGTCTGAAAATTAATACCACAGGTAGAAGTAACTGAAAATTCTTAGATGGGCCTTATTTTTATTCATAACATGCTCTTTACCTTCTCTTTCATTATACACCCAAATTTCTACTGCAGGTATGTAAGAATTTCTACTACATTTCATTAACTCTTGAAAATAGTTGCACTGATGTAGATGTGACAAAATCAAAGTATCCAGAAGGTAGGATGGGCATCAACAGGAATCTTGTTGCCTGAGATCAAGAGTCTTTCTAATCCAACATCCAGGCAGTCCTTGACTTACAACCATTCACTTAGTGCCCAAAGTTACAATGGCAACGAGAAAACTGACATATGACCATTTTTCATTCTCATGACTACTGCAGCATCCCCATGGTCATGTGATCAACATTCAGTCACTTGAGAACTGGCCTGTATTTGTGAAGGTTGCAGCGTCCTGGGGTCATGTGTAACCCTCTGACAAGCAAAGTCAATCGGAAACCAGATATACTTAACACCTGCATTACTTATTTACTAACTGCAGTGATTGACTTAACAATTGTGGTAACCAAGGTCGTAAAATTGGGCAAAATTCACTTAACAGCTGTCTTGTTTAGCAACAGAAATTTTGGACTCAGTTGTAGTTATAAGTCAACGACTACCTGCACATTTTTGAAAAACAAGAAATAAGACAAGAGTGTTTCCATTCTATTTCCAGCATTTGGTATTCAGATATATTACCTCTAAATGTGAAGAGTCTACACATTTGTAGTGAAAAAAACCTTGAACCATAAGCTAGCTTCCTTTTAATTGTAAACCATCATGATCATTTGTGGTTGAGAATGGAATAAATTTCTAAATTATCCAATTTAACCCCTACATTCTAGAAATGTTGTGTTCAATATATTAATTTAGTTTGTCTAGCCTTTATTTTTATTGGGGGGGGGGACAGAATTGTGACATTATTTTTTAGTTTGAAGTGTCAAGATTCTTTCTCTCTCAAGAATGTATTCAAATTAAAAGTAAATTAATCTGAGAAAAACTAATATTTTAAAAATGTACACTCACACATCCATGCAAACAAAAAATGTTTTACTGCTTTTACTTGGTTCCTGGATAGTTAGTATATATTACTGTTTTGTTTTTTGTTTTAAAGATCCTTGTATCCATGAATTCTGAAAGTATCTGGGATTCTGAAGCTTCAGAAAAGATTTACTGTGCCATGCACAGAACACGTCAAGCATTAGAGGAGTTTGTAACCTAAATATTTATCTACCACTGAAAATTACTATCAAAAAGCTGACTATGTTAAGTGTTCATTGAAAAAAAAGCATTATATAAAGATTGATGTTCTGCCTCTTTTGGCTATGGTTAAAACTGGATGGGAGTACAGCATGACTACAGCCCTGCATAAATGGCAACTTGTTCCAATGCACTACTTTTTAATAGGGGGGGGGAATCCATGTCTATTTGCACATTGTGAGAAAGTGCAAAAAGTAATGCTTTTCCTGGTTTCCATGTAACATTTGAACCTGATGAAATGTGTGGCCTCTGTCTGCTGTTGATAGAGGGAGCAGCTGTGAGTTGTATATTTTCTTTTTGTCTAAAAAAGGGATGAAGACTTAATAGACCTGCAATTTAAAAAGTTGACATGAACAGGAAACAATGAAAGGGCAGAGTTAAATATTATAGGAATCAATTTAAATTCTACATTTAAAATATATGGTTTAATCTGGGGGG
>JAPKID020003326.1:0-12468 GCA_026931265.2 Tropidonophis doriae
CTGCCTAGGCAGGGAGTTGGACTAGATGACCTTCAAGGTCCCTTCCAACTCTGCTATTGTATTATTGTATTATTGTAAAGTCTCCTCAGGTCTTAATCATGGGAAAAGGAATTGTGAAAAGAATTGAGAAATTAGCTGAGTTTTCTAGTGCTGAGTGCATTTTGCCCTTCTACTTCCCTGTGTTCTCGTGGGTATTTATAAATCTAAGCTGCAATCACTCTATTCCACTCTATTGATGTGCTTCTGAGTGACAGTCTTTTAGTTGCCCGGTACCATTTTTAAATGGTTGAAATCTTACTGATGCATTAATTGTAAAATGTATAACTACATACTCTTGGCAAATCTCCACTCTGCCCCCAAAAAGCATATTTAATTTTGGACCTCTGCAGATGCCATCTAGAAGTATTATAAGAAAGATGTTACTTATGAGAAAGTTTGTTTTTACCCCAAACTGAATGCATGTGTATTATGGGAAATAAAGGTATAATTCTTGTCAAATATTAAGTTCCTCTTTGTTTGAGGTCAGAGTTGAATCCAAGTTGATCTTAGTCAGGTCACCTCTTATATTATTGCCCTCTCTTAGATGAGCAACACATGGTTCAACATGAGGCTAAATGTCTGTGCAGCAGTGGTGACATACTAGAAACCTAGCCTGGCCAAACCAACAATAACAAGGACTTCTACTAGGTTGCTGAAAGAGGAAAGTGTCAGCATTGCTGCATAGTCATACCATGGAGAATTAACACAAGCCAACCACAACGTTACTAAGTAGTCATTAGATAATAGCACCCTTTTGGTGATAGCTGAATAATGACAGCTCCCACAACATTTTGTTTTTAAAACTTGGATGTTCTGGGGCTATCATCAGAAATGAAGCTTGTAGAAGACCAACAGTTGTCACTTTCAAAAAGATTTATGTTATTTGTTTATTAAATTTATAATATGATCCAAGATGATGTGGTGCAGAGCAAGAAAGCAAACAATAAAGATCAATTGGCTTCAAGCAAGAAAGCTCAATTGGCTGTCATAAATAAGAGGATACACAGGAAATGGCATTCTGCTTGAGAGTGGCTGGAGCAGCTGTTCCTGAAGTGTGTAAAACCTTTCCATTTATGGATAAAGTTAGAAGTAAGTTTAAACTCCTATGGAAGAAATATGGTTCCACTTGTGCACTATGAAAGATTTGTTTCAAATCATGCCCACAAGAAGACATTTGTGAGGACTGAAGAATTTATAGCAGATCTGAAACTAAGGCATAAAGTCTTGCAACTTTGCTATATCAGCTGAATCTTTGATCAAAGATCAAATTGTGTGGGACATAAGAAAATGGAGAATACAGAATGCTTGCTTAGAAAGGTTGAACTGATGCCTAGAAAATATGGATACCTGCAAAGTAACAGAAATCACTCAATCACAACTGAAAATTGTAGGACTCAGCAATGATAATAGACTGGTAGACTGTTAAAGGTTTATCGAAAGGAAGGAGTTAGAAAAATGGTTTTGGTTCTAACAAAGGAACCAGCCAACAAGAAAGAGCAAATCACAGAGCCTCATATGTTATCAAGCATGGCTGCAAACATTCTGTAGTAGTGATAGAGAATCTTTTAGACACTGAGTGCTCAAACAATGCATATGTGCATGCCCAAACCAAGAGATGTGCATGCTCACGCATTCACGGATGCAATTGTGGACGCATGCATGGATATGCACAGGTATGTAAATGGGTGCACATGCACAGAGATATGTGAATGTGCATATGCACAAACATACGCGCATGTGCAGCAGAGACCCAAAGACTAAATGACTGGTGGGAGGCGGGGCATCCCAACACCGGCAGCATGGCAAGAAGTAAGATGTTTTTATTTCGTGAGCTTCTGATTCGTCGTTTGCAGGAAAACAGAAGCTCATGAAAGAAACGCCACGGAGATCTGATCTGAGGAGACAGTGCGTGTGCCAGCAGAGAGGGCTCTGCGTGCCACCTTTGGCACATGTGCCATAGGTTCACCATCACGGTTCTATAGCATATGGCCAGAAATGTCACAACTATGAAAAGTATAATTACATTTTTTTCCCCATGAATATTATGGATCATGGCTACCTGTTACATACATAACATGTATATTTACTCTCCATCAACTAAATTGCACTGAAATTTTAAAAGTTTGTAGTAGAAATTGATCATAACACTTTGAAATTGGACAATAATCTATATCTATCTATATCTATTTCGATCCTTCATCCCTTCCTCCCTCCCTCTCTTTACTGTTCCTTGCACTACTCTTTTTGTATGCCAGATTATTATTATTATTATTATTATTATTATTATTATTATTATTATTATTATTATTATTATTTATTAGACTTATATAACTGCTCCCTCTCCCCAAAGGGACAGGAAATTAAAAACATATAAATCAACATTATAAATACCTAAAATCAAATTAAATTCATCCCCATGCTAAAAATTTTTAAAAATGTTAAAACCATCTCATTTACCCGATTAAAAATTTGGCATTAAAAGTTTGGTTAAGGTTAGGTAATAGGACTAGGCCAGAGTGGCCTGATGAAACAAATGAATCTTCAATTTCTGGCAGAAGGTGCAGAGGTCCTTAGTTGTTCTGAGGTCAGGGGGAAGGTCATTCCAGAAGATTGGGCCCACCACAGAGAAGCCCCTTCCCCTGGGCGTCGTCCGATGGCACTGCTTCGCGGACGGCACCTGGAGAAGCCGCTCTCTATGGGAGCGAATCGGACGGAGGGATGTATGGAGAAGGATGCGATCACACAGATATCTAGGTCCCGTGCCATGGAGCGCTTTAAAGATGGTCACTAACACCTTGAAGCGCATCCGAGAGGCCACAGGCAGCCAGTGCAGCTCATGCAGGAGCGGTGTTATATGGGAGTATCTGGAACCTCCCAAGATCGCCCGCGCGGCCACATTCTGGACTAGCTGTAGCCCTCGGGTGCACCCCAAGGGGAGCTCCATGTAGAGAGCATTACAGTAGTCTATCCGGGACGTCACAAGCGCATGAGTGACTGTGCGAAGGGCATCCCGGTCAAGTAAGGGACGCAACTGTCGCACCAGGCGAACCTGGTGGAATGCCTCCCTGGCCACGGCCATCACATGATCTTGGAACAACAGCCGGGTATCCAGGAGGACGCCTAAGTTGCATGCCGGTCCACAGGGGCTAGGTGTTCGCCCCCTATGGATAAAGATGGAGTAAACTGGTTATACCGGGACGCCAGAAACCACAGCCACTCGGTCTTGGATGGGTTGAGTCTGAGTCTGTTCCTTCCCATCCAGATCCATACGGCTTCCAGACACCGGGCCATCACCTCGACGGCATCATTGGGGTGGTTTTCTACTTGCATTTTTACATGCTTTCGAACTGCTAGGTCGACAGAAGCTGAGACAAGTAACCGGAGCTCACTATGTTTATGTGGCACTAGGGATTCAAATTGCTGACTTTTCTGATCTTACATAAAGTAGTTTTTAAAAAGAGCTAATATGGTCTTATTTTTGCAGAAACAAGACTAATAATTGATTCTATATTTTTATCTTTCTGGGAACATAACAAATATTAGATTTTCTGTCACAGATATCACCAACAATGACTGAAACCAGTGGATACCCGATTTGCAAAAGTTTCTTATTTTATTTGTGACTGATGGTTTTGCAATGTCACTTCAGTATTTTTTTCCCCAAGAGCCTATTTGGGGGTTCTTGTGCCTTAATCTCACAATATTGCACAGGGAAAAGTGACATTCATGTAAATACTATTTCCTTCCACTATGAGGGAGGGATGCAGCCATGAACCTGTGGTTTCAGTAGGAAACCTGACAGCTACTGCCTAGACATTTTTATTCAAAGGGCATTTTGAATAATGTATATTTTAAGCAGCTGTCTGAGGAATAAGCAACCGGTTTTTGAACTATGTATGTGGAGACAAATTAAAGTAAGGGCTACAGTTAGCTGCAAAATGGGAAGATGCTTGAGGTGTACTCTTACCCAGGACATAGATCTTGGTGCCCCGCAGAAAGGAGGTGGCAGCATACCTGGGTGTAGGCATGGTTGCCAAAGACACCCAAATGTCTTTAAGCATATCATAATGTTGCATATAATTGTGAGGACGTAGATCTGCTCCCATTCCACCAGCTGCATAGATTCGGTAGTCTGAAATAGGAAGAGAAAACGAAACAAAATATGAAATTGGTTTTAGAGTTTCAGCAAGCCAGGAAGAGTTTACTCCATTGTATATATGGAGATTTAAGGGCAAAGTTATTAGGCAGAAATATGCCTGAACTATAATCCATTTTACACTTTAAATATAAAAGATGAATAATCCCTGATTGGAAACGCATTCATTGTTATCATATTCCACAGATCAAAGAGTACCTGTTTTAAAGGTAAAACTTCCACCAAGTTCTGCTATAAATTTATTTATGGTTTTAGTCCATCTACTGAGAGTTATTCACATGCAGAACAACAATGATAAATGTGTGTTCATTTCACTTGGCTAAATTTCAACAAATACTTCTTCTCTAAGCCATGTCTCTCCTGTAGTCAAGCTCCCATTTAAGCAGGGAAATGCTTGTTTGGGTAAAAGGCTTCTGGCTTTCTATTTCATAACAGCAATTCGATACTTTTCATTGCAAATAGTCACCTAAAACGATTCAAGCATTCAAAAGCAGGTTGTAATGTGAGGGTAAAAATACTGAAGGGAAAAAAAGATTGACGCTCGACTGCACACATTCACCTTCCTATATAAATTCCTACTGAATGATCTTGGCACTCCGTGCTTTGCAAAAACCTTCAGCCTGTCACATGCTCTAGAAAGCACCGATTTATCTGTCCTTTGAGAGCTATAAAAACTTCACCAAACCAAACAGAATAAACAATGTCTTCCATATTTGGCAGGAATACAGAATGTGTCTAGCTGTATGTGGGTTTAAAAAGAAAAAGAAGAAAAGGTCAGGCCATACTCCAATTACAAGACAGACTTCACAGCAAGTTCTTAGCCAGATGGTTGAAAACCACATAAACTCAACCAGAGCAATTCATTGACGGTTGTTCCAACAATTCAGGTGAAAGGGTCAAAATCAGACAATACTGACTATATAAAAGAAGTTAGTAGTTTCTTGCTGACTAGACTAGGCCTCTGCATATGAAAAAAGCATTCATCCCATCAATTACAAGCATAAATATATCCAAGGCAGGGGTGAAATTCAGCAGGTTCTGGCAGATTCTGGAGAATTGGTAGCAGAAATTTTGAGTAATTTGGAGAACCAGCAAATACCACCTCTGGCTGGCCCCAGAGTGGGGTGAGAATGGGGATTTTGTAATATCCTTTCCTCAGGAGTGGGGAGGGAATGGGGATTTTGCAGTATCCTTCCCCTGCCATGCCCACCAAGCCACGCCCATAGAACCAGCAGTAAAACATTTTGCATTTCACCACTGATCCAAGGACAGGGTACTGCCTTCAACGTTACAGTTGTTTCTACTACACACTTTATTTTATTTAAATTTCTTGCCTTTTACTGACACAGAAATGCCCATCGAGGCTTCTCTCAAAGAGTTTCTTTTCTTCCACTTGCCCTCATCTATGTTGTACATCTCCACAATCTTCAAAGGCATCTGATGGGCTCCCACGCCTCCAATCACCATTATCCTCTTGCCCAGTGTAGCTACTGCTACCCCAGCCCTGGCTGTAGGCATTGGGGGCAGAGAATTCCATTGGTTTGCTTCTGGGGAATACACTTCAAAGCTGTCCATTGGCACACCATTGTCATCACAGCCCCCAATGGCAAACACCTGTCCACCAGCCTCTACCAGGGAAGAATAGACTCTTGGACTGGGCAAAGGTGCTAGGGTTTTCCACTGAAAATCCTTGATGCTTGGCACTTCCATCTCAGGGACAGGGAAACATCTGCTTAGTAATCCATGTATACTGCAACAAAACATAAGAAAGTTTCAGCAAATAAGATGTTCAAACATAAGGATGCAAATTTCAAGCGGCTTCAGAATTCCATGCATGCATCTCTCTGTCCTATAGCTAAATTTTCTATGAGTTTTCTACTATCTCTAGCCTCTCCCTCCCCTCTCTACTCAGTCATAACCTATTCTTGGAGACTGCCTATAAAACTCTCAGGAGCTTTCTAGGCAAGTTGTTTTCAGAAGTGGTTTGCTATTATCTCTTTCCTAGAGCTGAGAGACAAGTGACTGATTCAAAGTCACTGGCTTTGTACTTCAGGCAGAGCTAGAATTGGTGGGTCTCCCAATTTCTAGTCTGATGCTTTAACCACTACACCAAACTGGTTCTATAACCTAGGGCCCATCAAATACTAACGTTAGACAGCAGCTCCTATAAGCTCTGGCCTGAGTATTATGCTGATTGTGGAATCCATCTGGAAGGCTTAAAATCAAGAGGAGGTTGTCTCCTTTGCTCTATAGATACACAAATAATTCTGATACCTTTTATTGTGTCTTTTCAGTTAATCCTCCATTTCTTTGTTTGCTGGGTATTGATCCTAAATAATAAGATAAATTATATTTATTCCTTTTGTTCTTGCATCCCCCAAATCCCATGCAGATCAGAGCCTCCATCCAGCTTTGAAGATTTTCCTCCAGTCAACTTTGCTTCTTTCTTGGGCCCCTCCTTCGAAGCCCCCATTTCTTGTCTTCCTGGTTCATTCACACCAACTTCATCTCCCATAAATTGCTGCTGCCTTGTGCAGCACAGCCCTGAGCTGTGAGCACTAGGAAAGGGTGCACTAATTAGGGCACAGTCAAAAATTGCAAACTTCTATGACAAGCAAAGGGATTATTTTCCCTGTCTTGCTCTGAACAGCTGACAAGTATGTAAATGAGGTTAGGGAGAAATGGACCCAGCTGCTTATGCTTACAGCGAGCAGCAGCTGCTCCAATGTCCCCATGTGAGCATAAGCAGGCTCAGGCTGAATGCTTTCTTCCCAGACAAGATTTTTTTTCCTTTAGGATGGAAGAAATTAAGTGGCTTTAAAGATGTAAGCAAATACATGTGTGTAACTGGGGTCCCCACCAAGTTGGCATGCAACTTTTCTTGCAGGTAAGATAAAGGAAAAGCTCCATACATGTAATCCAGAAAAACAAGTAAGCTGTAGAACAGAAATGTAAGTAGATCATGGAAAAACAAGGATGGCAGTGAGTTATTTTTAAAAAGACAGCCCTGTTTGTCTATGACAATAATATCTAATCCCCGGCCTCTTAGATAGCACATTATTGTTCCATATACTTAGGAACCAGAGCTCATTTCATTAAATGGATTGGTTTATACCAGAATAAGCACTGGCCCACATTATATATTATTGTGTATCCAAATATCACACAAAGGTTTTTTAAAAAGCACCAGATTTTTCATGGTTTCAAAAATGAGAACATAAATTGGCATGTGCTTAATAGTTTTTGTTGATGCTAACAAACAAATTAGTCTACTGCTGCTGGGTTTTTTTCTATTTTGTACAGGGAATGTTATATCACTGTAAAACTAACTGCAGGATGAATAGAATAATTCATTTTAATTTCCAGTGTTTTAACTAAATTACTTTCTGATAGAAGAGTGCTTTCCTATTATCCATACCCACCAAGACACCAATTTTTCAAGAATTTCCATTATATGGTCTGTGCTGTTGTGTCAACTAATGAACCTTTTGGCTACAAATACTCATTTGACGTTGTTTTATGGTGAATTTTTTATTTTAAATAGATCAAACAACTTGGGCAGAAACTTGGCCTTAAGCAGTAGTGTTCTGTTTATAGAGTATGTATAAGATAGGGAGAAAAACAATTACATTCTTGATTTGTTTGATTGCTTTTTAAATTCAGTTACTGTACAATAAAAGCTCAGTTTTTCAAACTCCTATTTAGCACGTTTCGGATGCAATGGATAAAATGTCAGTGGAAATTAGACCCCCAAATAACACACCAAGCCTGTTGTTTCCAAATCAGTTCAAACAATTGATGGCCCTTTCTGCCAATCAGATAAATAATGTAAAATACAAAATTATACAAATTATATAAATTGATGCAAATATCAATTATGTCAGTTTGAATGGACATTTGCTTTATTAGATACCCTTTTTTCCTCAAATGATTCCTTAAACTGAAGTTGTACCATACTGCTAACTACAATACCATAGTCACAAATGGAAAATAGATCCTTCTTACAAGTAGAATAGATGGCATTATTAAATATTAACTTCCTCCAATAAGAAAATTCATTTTAACTGCTTATTGGGACGTTGACAATTTTAATATGTTAAAATCTATAATTAAACATTTAAATAAAACCTATAGACAAATTAATTAGGCTTTATTGGTATCATCATCTGCTATTTGGCTTGGTTTATTCGATTTCTGAATTTGTAGTCTACCTCTTCTTCCTGAAAAAAACCCCTAAAGAACACTCATAAATATTGATGTATAATAACATTGCATATATTATCATTTTTAAATTGACAATTCCTAAAATGTAATTCATAAAAAAACATATTTTCCTCACTGCTGCCCCTTCCAAATATATCTCTTATACCAAAATATAATGGGAATATTATTACTTTTTTCTTGCCAGGGAAGAACCTCTATCAGCACTTCCTTATCTGTTGTGATCCTGAAAAAACAACACAACCCCAGTTCTAATCCATGCAGTATTTTCAGGACTCAGAACACATCCTTAACTGATAGCCAGTGGCAAACTGATGAAAACACCATAAATGGCATAAAAATGTAACATGATGAATGTAACATGTTTTTAAGATAGATTTTTCCAAGCCTTGTTCCAAAAATACTTTGTGGGTTGATCCTAGATGCTTATATATTATTGGTAAGTAAGAATTATACTAGAGTACGCATAGAATATTTTGATAAATTAGCATGTCTGATTTCATGGAAACCTACCTACATTTGTACCCATAGACAAATTTGGAGACTCTGTAAATTCTTACTTGGTGGAATATTATGAATGGCTGGTTTTCCAGCAGTTGTGTGCATCAGACATAAGTTACTAATTAATAATTAAAGATGCATTAACACTGAATAACTTTTTGACCATGTTGGCAGAAATTGTTAGGGTTATTGTTTACAACATATGGAAGATCATCTCTCCTTCCCATGTCCAAAAAAGATAATGTGGTACACTAGAATGAAAGTGAGTAGATTAACAGCATACTTCATAGATATAGACTTGTTTTCACTTTGTCATTATGGGGTACTGAGTGTAGATTAATGAGAAAAAAAATGAATTACAACAACTGTAGAATCAGGCTGCAGAGTAACAAATTTGACAAACGTGAGGGGGGTCTGAATTTTTTCTGAATGCACTGTATATAAAAGTATTTAACAGAATGTTACAGTTGGAAGGCCTTCTAGTCCATCCCCCTACTCAAGCAGGGAACCATATACCATTTTTTCAGAGAAGTGGTTCTCCAATCACTTCTTAAAACCTCCAGTCTAGGAGCATCCTAATATTTGGACACATCCATATCATTTCTGGCAACATTACTGAAGTAATATATGAATATTTTCTTCTGAGATTTTTTTTTAAACCTTTCCAGTATAACAATAGCACTCAAATTCCCCAGGGTTCCCCATCCAAATATTAGCTAGATCCAAATTACTTAGTTTTAAATACTAGAGTATGTGAAAACTGCTCTCCTAACTATGCATCTTCTGCAAAATATCCTTCCAATGCCCAGGAAGATCCAGGTATTTGTTAACATTCTTAATATGTTAACAATACCTAGTAATACCTAAAATATATTTATCCCAGTGATTAAATCAGAGAGTAACATCAGAGAGTAACATAGAACAGAGCAAAGGCCTATATTAAAAGGGTTAACTATGTGTACATACATACATACGTACGTACATATTCATACATACATATGAATTTGATGGACAGTGTTTTAAACTTTGAAATATTAGCAAGAGGGTTTTCCCTTGCAGTATACTTCATTTGTCTGTAATGCAATAATTGTGATTTTCAACCCAAACTAGGGAAAAATGGAAGAAGGCCAGTTAAGTTATCAAATTCATTTGTCCTTAATGAAAAAAAAAATCAAATAACAATGTGTTAAAATAAAATAACATCCAATGTGTTTGTCTGTTATTAGATCAAAGGTTTGAACAAGCTTGTCTGGCTTTAATGGGTATAGTTTGGCCAGGTTAGTATTTAGATGGGGGACAGAGCTATGAGGTAGGTAAAAAATCATTCAAAAAATGGTCCCCTGTTATGGTGGATGTATTGTGTCAATCAATATATCAATACATCCATGAAATCACATGAAATCAAACTCAAAAGAGTTTCCTTTTTAATTTATAAGAGAAAAACAAAATAATGGCAGTGAATATAAGAGGGAAAATCAAATTTAAAATAGTTTATCATTTTGAAGTGTAAAAACCAAACCCAGTGATTGTTCACAGTGCATTTATAAGGAACCTTTCACTGCTGAATTAATTAACACCTACAGTGGTATTAAAAATAAGTCTCTAGGTTGAAGCTTCAAATAACAGAATTCAACACTTGCTAAGATACAACTCATTTTTTCTCCACTCTATTTTTTTAAAGGGCTGAAGCAGAATGTCATGGAAAGATTGACATTTTCTCCTGCTTGCCTCTTAAAAGTATTGGTTCCGATGCTAATTTTGTGACCATTTATTCTTTTGCATAGAGATTTACCTATCTGTACTATATAATATTATCTCACTCTACTGTAACTCCTTTGTCATGTAAACATACAGGGAAGTAACTATAGAACAATGTATTTAACTACATACTCTGCATGCAAAATATCATAAAATATATTTATAGTTTTAAAATACTAGATATAAAGATAGCTCTTGCCATTTGGAACTCAAAATTCTCAGTATGGCAGTTCAGGTCAATCTATCTTGTATCTGAATCCACAAGAAGCCAAATGCAAGTTCATAAGATTTGCTGTGAGGTGCCATTTCCTACTAAGGTCTGTTTCCGTGGCTAGGAATCATTTATTCCTATTTTGCTGTTTGATATTCTTTCAATACTGAATATGATCTGATTATTTAATTCTTCCTATAGTTTATTTGAATATCTTAGAGAGGCAATTCCTTCTGCAAGAAACATTAGCTTTTTAAACATTTCATGACCACCAATAACATTCCTAGCCTGGTGTTTTCTGCCTCTTTCTCTCACATCTCTGGAAAGCAGTGCAGTAACACTTTCTGGAAGGACTGTACTTTGCTTGAAATTGCCCTTAGAGAAAATTCACTCTGGTTAGCAATTTAAACAACAAAAAAAAAAAGATAGTGCATCCCAACTGCATATCCACTGCATATTCACTGCATATCTCTCTTGGCGTGTAAACTCAGCTTCGCATGCTTAAATGCAATTTCCTCAGTTATAGCATGCATATCTATATTCCCAAATGTTTAAAATACAGAATGACTTTGGACAAATCAAGGGTACAGCTTGCCACACTAAGTCACATTTGTCTTTTCAGTAACTACTAAGGAATATTAGATGAATCACTGATAACCTCTATGCTTAAATTAATCTAAGATCTCATTAAAATTGTGCACCAAAAAAAAAGATGCTCCACAGGAAAAGAGAAAAAAGAGGGGGGGGGGATGCAAAAATAACAGCATTTAGTCTGTGTTTGTTGCTTCAAAAAGCCTTTTTTCCCTATATAATATTGAAGAGCCAGCTGTTATATACTCTTGTGAAACGAGATCTTTTGCAAAAGAAAAAGAAAGCAGGTTGAACTCCAAAATCTCTCTGTCATTCTTTCATTTGCCCCCTTAATCCCTCCAACTGCATTTATGGATGGTTACTCACATCTGTGCTCTGTTTTCCCTGGAGGCTGCAGTCCTTTAGAAGTGGGAAGTAAATCCAAAAGTGATGCAGATTATATGTTGGTGGAGGAAAAGGTGCAGAAAAGATTTCCCCAGCTGAATAAATCCAGCCTTTTGGTTTTGCTCTGGAATACAGTCAAATGCAAAAGTATTCCCAATGACAGAGGTGACCTGTATTTTCTCAGTTCCTGGGCTAGAATAAACTAAAGAAGAGGGAGGGAGGGAGGGAGGGAGGGAGGGAGTAAACAAGCAAGCGAGAAGAAGTGGAAAAAAAACCCCACTGAATTACAAGAGCCAGAATAAGCCTTTTATGGCTCCCATGCGTGCACAGGAAGTTTTCCAGCAGGCTCTTGCGTGGCAAATTGCAGGGAGGAGGGGTACTCCGTTTGGAATGCAACGCAGGGTTGGGTGAAAATGGAAGAAATGCTGATGAAAAAAATCACGAAGAGCTTTCCAACCATAAGAAGTTCTGTTCAGCCTTAGAATAAATAAGCACAAATCCAGTTATAACAATAATAGCAGCTTAGACCAGGGGTCTGCAAAGTTGGCTCTTTTAAGACAGGTGGACTTCAGGCTGGGGAATTCTGGGAGTTGAAGTCCACCCGTCT
>JAPKID020003327.1:0-12467 GCA_026931265.2 Tropidonophis doriae
AGAGAGAGAGAGAGAGACGAGGTCGTCGACTGCAAAGGATTCGGGGAAATGAAGTAGCGGCTCTCTTCGCCTCTTCTAGGATGGTTTTTGGAGCTTTAAGAGAAAAGGGTGGGGGGAAATAAATGGCATGGCTAAAAATTCGAAAAGGAATGCTCTGATTGTTATTCAGGGGAGGGGGGAAATGGATCCTTCTGGTGCTTATAGCAACGAGGTTTTTTTTCATATATATTTTTGGAGGAAATACCATATCAAGATGTAATAGAACAGAACAGAATTTTTTATTGGCCAAGTGTGATTGGACAAAAATAATTTGCCTTTGGTGCATATGCTCTCAGTGTACATAAAAGAAAAGATAAATAGTTTGAACAGAGGTACTCTTAACTATAGGACACTATCTCTTTTATCACTATTAAAGTCTACAAAGAGAGATTCTTTCATAAGTCTCTCAGGTATAATTTCCCAGCTTCGGAAATTTGGTTTCAGCTCCCAAATTTAGCATACTACTGTTATAACCTGAAATAAATTCAATTGGAACGTGCTTAAGTGCTAACCCATTTATTTAATACATTTTGCACCATTAAAATCTAGTTCAGAGAATATGGCGATTATCTTGAAAAGAATCTGTATAACCCAGAAGTTACAGGGTCTCACTTTCCATGTATACTGATGAAGCCATTCACATTTCACAAATTCCCCAATGAAGTGAAGCTAAAGAGCAGCAAGGACTACTCATGCGGCTAAACTGCCATCCTGTTGCACATTATACTGGCCCCAAAATAACAAACCACTTTTTAACCTAATGTAGGATGCAGAAGCAATTGAAAAATTTACTGTACAATAATCCCAGACATTCATTACACCTGATTCCCTGACATATTTTTGCTGAAAAGATTGTTTACATTTTGTGCACAAAAACATCATTGTTAATTACAGTGGCAAAGGTAAAAGATGGAGATCACCTGTAGCAAATACTAATGAGATTGTGGTTTCAAATAAAGCTATCTGAATTGATACAGGAAGGTAAAAAATACCATTATAATGAGAACAATGGGTCGTCATATTTCGAAGGAAATAAATATTTGGTTTACAAGTCATGACGTTTAACTTTTTTTGAAGTCATGTGGTAAATGATCAAATAATCCATTCTAACCACTGTAACCACGGTGGTGCAGTGGTTAGAATGCAGTATTGCAGGCTGATTATACTCACTGCCAGGAGTTTTATTCTGACAGGTAGAAGGTTGACTCAGCCTTCCACCCTTTTGAGGTCGGTAAAATAAGGACACAGATTATTGGGGGCAATATGCTGACACTCTAAACTGCTTAGAGAAGTGATACATAAGTCTAAGTGCTATTGCTATTGTTATTTATGTAAGATTGTGGCAGAAAAAGAATATTGATTCAATAATCTGAGTTTTAATATCCTCTTCATTTAGAGAAAACTAAATGCCTAAGTGAGGTATTCTCAACCTTATCAACTTTAAAATGAATGCATTTCAATCCCAGAATTCCCTTGTCCGCCATGCTTAAATTCTGAGAGTTGTTATTCACATACTTTAAATTTGTTAAAATTGAAAACATTGGCCTAGGTACTGAAGACATTGACAGGGAACAAAAAGAAATGAGAAAAATAATCATTCCTGGAATTAGTAACCTGAGAACATTTTGACAATAATGTACAGATGAAGTACCCTTTGGGGAGAATTGTTTTGCAATGTCCTGATTGTGCTTTTAATTGCTTGAATTTATTTCAGGAACTGCTTGGTGCCCATTAACAATTAGCTCATGACGAGTCATGATGTACCACAGTTTTCCTACAACAGATTCCACATCATTTGTTGATCTTGGTACAGAGATACATATTGTGGTAACAAATCATTAGCTAGGCTAAGATTCTCAATATATATTGATTGAGTAGTTTTAAAAATATAATCCCATTTTCACTATATTTGCTTGCAATTATGACTTTGTTTTAAAATGCATTTGTATGGATTTGGTTTTGTGAGAATCCTGCCAACAATTAAATAAAACATGACTGTGTTGTTTGAACAACATACCCATTAGATGTCAATAAAGTAATTTCTGACAAGAACATTTATATTTTCCTTTATGAATACATGTGCCTTTTTAATCTGTTTTTAAATTCATATTAACACAGCTACTAAGAGATTATTTAAATCTAGACAGTGATATTAAAAGCAGCGTAACACACTGTAAACTTCATACATCCACTTTATGAATCTGCCATATAAATTACAAATTAATTAGTTTCTAAATTAATTTCCCTGCACCAAATTATTCGGGATTATAAACCTCCAGAGAAGAGAATTGTTCTAAGTAAAACCCAAGGATTAACATGGATTTAAGAATGTGTTGAATAAAAATAAATTGATAAATGTAATTTGTATGCAGATCCACAATGGAAAAAAGGCTACATTAATTAATTAGACAACTATTTATCATCAAGTCTTTTTGAATATTTTGAGTCTACGTTTCCTCAGTTGGGACCCTCCAAATATGTGGAAAATATTTGCTTGCTGCTGGATCTGTGAATAGTAGTCTTAAGATATCTGGGGGGATCAAATAATGACTGGATTTCCTTTCTTGTAAGTCAGTTTGTTTATCATAGTTTGTGATATAAATCAGAATAGTTGGGTAAGAACAAATTAAGTCATATAAACTGAATTGGCTGTCTTTGTACCCCAAACTAATATTACTTACAACCAGCAATGATAACCTCATACAAAACTTCAGGAATAAGTGTTCATCAAATTGAATTGACTTTGTGAGCATCTCATATTTCTTGGAATAATGATTTGCCAGAGTTTTATTACCCATGCAACCAGTTTTCGCTTAGCTTTATAATATAAAGCAAAAAAAATGATAATTCTGCTACATGTTGCAGGTTCACATTGTTTTGTGAAGCACATGCTAACCAGTTACATTTTGCTTGGATTTTATTTTATTGCATCCCCTGAAAGCAGAAAATTAGCTTAATCTAGTAAACCTATTGTGCAATTATAGCTAGGAACACCTTCCCCCCCACACACACACTGGACAGAAGCCAAGAAGATACTTCATGAATATTAAGAACCAACAGGAGATGCACTTACTACTGTCTTTTATGAAAGCCCACCCAGTGATTTTGAGCCAATTGTTCCTTCTCAATCTAATTTTGAAATGTTCATTTTTCACGATTAACTGGTAAAATTTTAACTTTGCTGTTTTTAAGTGTGCATTTTTTATATTGTTTTATTATGTTGTTGTAAACTACCCATAGTCACTTATGTGAAATGAATGATGCAAAAATTTGATAGAGATTAAATATAATATATATAATAAACAATCTCCCTTTATAGGGTGATTATTTTGAGAGAAAAAATGGGTCTTGTATTACTTTTAGACATTCCAATTAAAATGTTAATCCCCAAGCAAATTACATTATAATTTAAACAAGCACGTTACGGATGAGCATCTACTTTTTAAAAAATTTCACAATGGATGAATATGTGGGTCCAGTGGTGGGTACTCTATAGCAGTGATGGGATTCAATTTTTTTTACTACCGGTTCTGTGGGTATGGCTTGTTGGGCAGTGTGGCTTGTTGGGTGTGGCAGGGGAAGGATACTGTGAAATCTCAATTCCCACTCTATTCCAGGGGAAGGTTACTGCAAAATCCATTTCCTCCAGATCAACTAGGACTCTGGAGGCAGAAAATAGATGGAGACAGGGCCAGTTAGAAGTGGTATTTACCGGTTCTATGGACTACTCAGAATTTCAGCTACCGGTCCTCCAGAACTGGTCTGAACCTGCTGAATAATATCACCTCTGTTGTATACGCAAGGACTGGGGCCAGTGATTTTCAAACTTGGAAAATTTTTAAGATCTGTGGACTTCAACACCCAGAATTCACCAGCCAAGTCCACCCATCTGAAAAGTTGCCAAGTTTGAAAAACAGTGAGTTGACCCAAAGAGAATGAGACCGTGTTGAGCAATCCATCTAATTATCCCAGGTCAACTAAACTCCTGGGATTAAATGCACAGACGTTTTAGGGAAAGGCGGGAGGAAACTCACCCAGTGTCTACTGTCCCAGCAGAGGGGTTGGAATCCTCCGATCCTTGCCAGCCCCAGCCCCTCCCCGTCCCCCCTCTCCCTAGCGAATGGTTCGCTCCGAGCCCGTCAAGCCCCGCCCCCCTTCAGAACCCGGAAGCCCGTATCCGAAGGAAAGGAGAGGAGAGGGGGCGGGGCGAGGGGCGAGGCTGGGCCGTGGTTGCCCCTCAGCAACTGCGAGGCGGGCGCAGGGAGGGAGATGCGTGGAGACGCCTCTGCCAGCCCCGTCCGTGCCCTCCCTCGCTTCCCGCCCTCCGACAGCGCCTCAGCGGCAGCCGCTCCACAGAGAAGGGCTGCAGCCGCCGCGCGGAGAACATGAGTGGCGCAGGGGCTCAGCCTGCCGCGGCTCCCGGGGCCAGCCCGAGGCCCGATTCTGAGCCGCCGCCTCCGCCGTCGATGCTCAGCGTCGACCTGCCGGGGCTGCTGTCGCAGTTCGCGCGGAGCTTCGCGCTGGTCTTCCCCATCTACCTGCTGGGTTACCTGGGGCTGAGCTTCAGCTGGGTCCTGGTCGCCTTGTTGTGCCTCTTCTGGGTGCAGCGGCACCGGGGCGGAAAGAGCTCCCGCCTGGGCCGGGCTCTCGCCTTCCTGCAAGACGAGGAGCGGGCGGTGCGGCTGACCGTCTCCACGGGAGACCTTCCCGCCTGGGTGAGTGAAGGTCTCCGAGTTGGTCTGTTAAGGGAAAGTTAGCGCTTCCTCGCCTCCGCCTTCCGATTTGTCGGGCTTCCCGGGCGGAGAGCGGGTCCTGGCTCGAGGGTCTCCCACTCCCCTTAGGTCCTCCCGCGGGAATGTTTGGGGGTCGGGCTTGAGCAACGGTCGGGCCGAGCCGCAGGAAAAGCCAGCCTTAGTTTTTCAGCCTGGCGCAGAAAGTTGGGCGAATGGGCTTAAAAACACGGCTGGCCCAGCAACAGGAGTCCCCCGCGGTGGAGGCGCAGCCAAGGCTTTTTCCTCGCTTTTAAGCAGGGTGGCTCTTGTGCCAATAGGGTGAGAGTTGCTCCTTTTCCCCCCACCTCTTGAATTCCTGGACCTGCCTTGGAATTTATTTCCTGGGGTTGAAATTTTACAGCAGTCAACGTGTCTGGAGGGTTTGAAATTTAGGAAAAGGCTGATTGGGAGTTAAACCAGCCTCTCCTGGGTTTACAGATCCACCCTCTTGGCCTTTCTAGAAATGAATCTGTCTCTTGAAAAAGTCTTAGCTGTCATCAACTGTTTCAACCCCCTGTGGAGAGGTTGGGTGGGTGGTCCTAAATTTTCTGGGAAGAGGTTTTTTAAATTAAAAAAAATAGACTGGACAGCCACCTGTCTGAAATGTTATAGGATCGCCTGGTTGAGCAGAAGACCTCCAGGGTCTTTTCTAGCTCTACATTAAGTACCATGCCAACTAGGTGCTGTCTGGGGTTGCATTATTTCGTGAGGTGTAAGTGGAAATGGATGTGTGTGTTCTTTTTCTCCTACTCCATGAAACAATCACTAGGTGGTTGAAATCATGCAGGGGCCTGACCTACCACAATATATTTTGTTTTCAATATATTTAGAGATAAGGATCATACATACCATGTGCTGTTACTCATGCTTTTGGCAGTATTTATTTCCTTCCTGATAAATAACTTTTCTCTGGTTGTCTTTTTGTTTTCAGGTCAAATACAACAGAGTATTTCTTTTTAGTCCCTTGTTTAAGAGCACTGAGGCAACTTTGAACTATTGCCTCATGTGTGTCATAGGCATGTGTGTCATAGGATGTGAAATTTGTCTTGGGGGGAGGTGTATACAATGGTAAGCCCCAGAATCAGTTGGCTGAAATGGGCTATAGAAGTTGAATAAATAAATGCATAAATAAGGTGTAAACTTTGTCCTGTTAGCCAACGATGCTGAAGAGATGTTGCCTCTGAAATTGTGGAAAAAGGAAATGGAAATTATTTTTAAATGCACCACATTATTTGGATGACACCTGTTTGATCTCAGCTACCTGGCTGTTTATCTGCACAGTAGCATGAACTTCATAAGTTTCTGAATAACTGTTTTTATTCCAGACTCTTCCTTTCCCCCTTCTTTTAGTTGCTGTATAAAATGTGAGTAATTAGTGGGTGTGTCTTCCCTAATAGACGCTAGGAACGTTATTGTGCAAGAAAAAGTTCAAGAACTGCTTTCGCTTTTTTTTAATATTAAAAAATTATAAAAGATTAATACAACTTAAATATGGCACACAGGTTTTTCATGCTATCTCTCATTAAACATTTGGGAATTGTTTAAAGTTGGGGAAGTTTGCTTTTTGTTTGAAAAAAATGTTCAGTCACAGTGAACTAAGAAAATTCTCAAATTGTAGCCTCATGAAATGAAATTCTAATGTTCAGAGAAACTACTTTCTCTTTGAAACATATCTTAAGAAAAAAGATGAAGAAGATAGAGTCAAATATGATAAGCAGCAGAAGATTATCTCTGTAAAAAAGGAATGCATAGTATAGATATTCATCTTTTATATTTTACAGGAGGGGCGCCAAACTCATATCATCACCTCATGTGACGTATCGTGACTTCCCCCCTTCACTAAAACGGGGTGAGTGTGGCCAGCATGTGACACATCTGGCCCACAGGCCGCAAGTTTGAAGCCCCTGTTTACAGAGTATACAGAGTGTATAAACAGGGAAAAAATATTTGGTTAGAAGTTTTGGTTGAGAACAATAAATATCATATACCTCCATAAGAGGTCCTTGTGTCAATTCAACATTGGTTACAGACCTGTCTGATTGGATGAGGTTGTTTCGAGAGCTGAGTCATTTTTTTGCCCTCATTGTGTCAATTTATTTGGAAATGGGACAAAGCTAGTCTTTTTCTTCAGTATTAGAATTTTATGAAGCGGTTCATGTTCTCCTTGATCTGAGGTCTGGTCTCGATACCTATACCTTACAAAAAGCTTTCTAAGAAAAATCAAACATAAATGATGGATTTTATTATTTATTTTTTATACTGGTATGTGATCCATCTTGCCAGAGACTACTTTAGATGGATTACAGACATTCAATTAAGATTAAAAGATTAAAATGATAAATAAGGATAATACATTTAAAATTCATTTAAAATAAAACTAAACAGGATGGCAAGGGAAGGAACAAAGGGCACATTGGAAGGAGGTAGGGTGTTATTTACAGATAGTCCTTGGTTTGTGACCATAATTGAGCCCAAAATCTCTGTTGCTGTATGAGACGTTTTTAAGTGCATTTTGTCCCATTTACAACTTTCGTGACATAGTTAAATGTATCTTTTTTCCCATTGACTTTTCTTGTTAGAAGGTTGTCAAAGGTGAACAAATGACCCCAGAGGACTGCAACCATCATAAATATGAACAAGCATCCAAATTTTGATCATGAGGATGCTGCAGTGGTTGTAGTTGGGAAAAACAGTTGTAAATTACTTTTTTCGATGTTGTTTAACTTCAAATGGTCACTAAATGAACTTAACGGAGGACTACCTGTATTCCATTAACCACTTCTAAAGTGCCACATTGTCATTGGGGCCCTAAACTAGTTGGCGCAGCCATATCTTCCAGGCCTTTTGGAAGACCAAAAGGGAGATGCAGATTTCATTCACAAGTGTGACCAATGCGGTTTCTGACCCATAACTGGACCTGGAATCTAGCTAAAAAGGGAAGATGGGAGACTGAATGGAAATTGCTGGGGTAAAGAGATATTTTTTAAAGGAGGGGTCACCAGGTCCTCCTTAAAAGATCTTGAAAATGTCTCATCCTACAGTGAAGAATTTATCATTGCCTAAACCCTTGATGGTGAATCTATGGCACATGTGCCAGAGGTGGCATGCAGAGCTCTCTCTGTGGGCATGCACACCAGCCACCTGTTCTTCTAGTTTTCGGGGTGTGCATGTGTGCTGGCCAGTTGGTCTTCATGCATGTTGGAGCGCTGGAAACCCTAAGACCACGTGGTCTTTGGGTTTCTGGTGCTCTGGTGTGTGTGAATACCAGCTGAGCGGCATGCATGCACACACCGGAAACCAGAAGAGCAGATGGTCGCTTTGTGCATTCACACTTGCCAGATGGTGTTTGGGTTTCTGGTGCAACCCAAACCACACACGTTTTGGTTTGGGCACTCAGTGCTGAAAAGGTTTGCCATCACTGGCCTAAACTCACCTGGTTGACATGAAGGCTTTCACCAACCAGGATGGTACACTGATAGCACCGAAGACTTCCATTCATCAGGTCCAAAGGACCAAATTGTTGCTAGTAACTGGGTAAAAGTTTTCCCCAGGCACCTCACATGGACCTGGGTTTCAACTGGAAACGAATCTGAGCAACTCTGTCCAGGTGTTCCACAGCTTAATGTATGGTTCTGAAGAGGAACTGAGTGATCCTGAATAGGGCCACCAGGTAACACTCTGTAGACACCATAAAAAGAGTAGAGAAATGAAAGAGTTTCACTGCCATTATTGCTATGAGGTAGGCCTTAATAGTAGCTCTAAGCCAAGGGTGTCAAACTTGCATTGTAACGGCAGTGTCACATAATGTATCACGACTTTTGTCCCCTTTGCTGAACTAGGCATAGGTGTGGCCAGCATGTGATGCATCTGACCATGGCCTGTGAGTTTGCCACCCCTGCTCTAAGCCATATTTGGTTGGTTTTCAGTATTCATTTTCCTCCAGTGGTGGTCTAAGCAGAGGTGGTCTTAGTCATTTTCAGAACCCACAACTTCTCTGTAAACCACGGGGAGTATCTGGAGCGACGGATCGTAAGAGGCTGCACAGCATGATTCTGTCGAAAGTCTCATTCACCATATGGTTCCAGGATGTGATCACAATTATGTGGCAAAACCCCCGGGAAATCTCCCAATTTCTTCTGGAACCCATTCAGTTCAAAAGCAAAGATGCTTTTCAAAAAGGTATCTGAGCTTTTTTTTTTCTTGATAAAGTTTCTCTTCTCATACAAGAAGCTTCTTCAGTTCTTCTTGGATGAGAAACGAAATCTTTTTGAGGAAAAAAACCAATCTCAACAAGTCCAGTTGCCTTTTAAAAAGCACCTTTGGGACAACCCTGAGCAGGATGATTGATAATCTCCATAGACATTCAAGACATTCAAGTCCATCAAGCAGTCGGGAGCAGACTGCTTGAATGGGCCTTTAGAAAATGTGATTTTAATAACCTAAGAGGAAGCTGTTATGTTATGGCTTGAAAACCTTAAATGCAGGCAATGTAGCTGGCTGGGCTTTCTTGAAAAGGAAATTAAGGATAGTGAATCTCAAATGTATCAGTGAGGAAGAAAACTAAGAGACATTAAAAACAAATCAGTGTAGTTAAATAAGCAGCTTATGAAGGAGCTGAAGGAGATGCTTATATGAAATGGAAGGTAAGGCAAACAGCCAAGAAAGCTCAGAAATGTAGCAATGAGGTTAGGAAGGCAAAGGCAGAAATTAGCCTCAGGCTCACAAGGAAGATTTCTTCAAGATAATTCAATAGCAAGAGAAAGGCGAAAGAAAGAATTCATTTCAAATGAGAGGAGAAATCTACAGTCCAAGTAGAGAAATCTTGACAGATGACCAAACCTAAAAGGCAAAGGAAGTCAGCAGCTATTTTGCTTCTGCATCCAAAGGATATATTTATTTATTTATTCACTTAATTAAGTGAATTATTAATTAACAAATACCGTTAAACAATGGGAGGAGAGGAACATTAAGTTCATGGAGAGAGGTGGGCATCTTTCCAAATCCATAATTAGCGTAGATTTTAAATGAATATTCAGAGGTTTATGTCAGTAAAGATGTAAAGAAGCCATTTTGAATGTCTTCAAATTCCCAGGTCTTGAGTGGTACCTCTTAAAACAGTGGAGTTGCTGGTGAAAGGACTACTTTCAATCTTTGCACTACAGAGGACTCGTCAAGAGCAAATATGATCCCCTTCTTCAAAAAAAAAGAGGATTTAGTAACTATTGACCAGTCAACCTATCTTAACATTAATATCTAGCAAGATGTTACAGTAGAGCAGTTAATAATCATGTCATTTGTAAACTTGTAAATAGTGCTTTGATTGCTAAGAGTGGTCATAGCTTTGTCAAAAATAGGTCATATAAGAAAAGAATTTCCTCCTTTGATAAGATAATTATGGTAGTGGAGTAGGACAACTCCATGTATATAATCTATTTCATTTCAATCAATATTTCAAATAATATTTTATCAACAAGCTGTTAAAATATAATTTGGATAGTACTATAGTAAGGAGGGTCCACGAGTGACAGACTAACTGCACTTAGAATCAGGATTGTTTGCTCTACCTCAAGTTGGAGAGTAGTAACCAATAGTGTTTCAAGGAAATGTGTTTTGGAGCCACAAATCAATATGTTTATTAATGGCCCAAATATTGGGACTGATGAGTTGTTTATCAAATTCATAGATGAACTACAATTGGAGAAATCTGACCAACATCTAAAATGACAATAAGGTTGCAGTCTAATCTGGACAGATTATGAGAATGCACTGAGAGGAAAAGAATATATTTTAACAAGGAGAAATGTTAGGAATTACATTTAGGGTAGAGAAATATAGTCAGTTCGTACAGAATGAGTAATTCATGGCTTGTAACAGTGATGAAATTCAAAGTTTTACTACCAGTTCTGGGGGCATGGCGTGGTGGGCGTGGCAGGGGAAGAATACTGCGAAATCTCCATTCCCAACTCACTCTGGGGCCAGCCAGATGTGGTATTTGCCAGGTCTCCGAACTACTTAAAATTTCTGCTACCGGTTCTCCAGAACTTTACAGAACGTACTGAATTTCACCCCTGGCTTGGAAGCATTACATTGAAAGGGCTCTGTAACTGAAGATCAGATGAGTAAACATAATCTATTCCCTTAGCATATTAATTTACAAAAAATTAACAGCATACATGAGAACATGTTTGACTACTATCTCCGAAACTAATGCCACAAGAGCTCAAATACTCAAAGGTATAAATATGCAAATACAGTTTTAATCATGTTTATTTGTGCACTCTTTATGTAGCATACAGTTAGTATGAGATGTTACTGTGTGATATTGTCAGACTGAATGCCTTGAGGAACTGTTAAAGGAGAATGTTGAGTTATATAATTCTCACATTGTTTGCAGCCTATAATATATTCCAGTTTTAAGCAAGGCAGAAGAAAACACTGTTTTGACAAAATGTCTGAAAACAGAAAATTAAAAATAAGTTGGAATACATCACCTAGTTCTATTTCTAGGTCAAATTCAATGTATTTTTCTTAAAAGGTCATATTATTTATACATTAAAAACTCAAAAACAGACCACTATCAAACTTTTTTATTCAAACAACGCTGTTAGAACAGTTTGTATATAACAAAACAACTTTCTACCCATTGGATCTTCTCTTGTCAATATTTACTTCTGTTAAAAAATAAACAGGATGACCATTAGTGGACAAAAAACTGTGGGCAGGAGTGACTTCCAATTTCCTGTCAGCTTTCCATTGACTTTTTTGGTGGGAAACTGACAGGGAACATTGGAATTTATAATCACATGACCAGTTGTAGCAGTACTATAATGGCTACAAGCTTGGGAATAGAAGTTGTCTCAAGGTCCTTGAAATTTCAATTCTATGAGAGTGATGGGTCTTAAATTTTGGACACATTCTTTACATTACCACATGTGCGGTAGCTTCCAATTTCCAATTTATTCCAATTTATTAAATTTATACCCCGCACCCATCTCCCAGAAGGGACTCGGAGCTTGATTCAAAATGGTTGCTCTGTAATCCACTGTCTTGATTACCTGAAGGTTACAGATACTGAGATTTTTACTAGCACGTAGATTCATGGGGGGCAAAGTTGAATCTTGTCCTTGGCTTATAAAACCAAAAGAGAATCGATGTGAAGGGAAGAAGAAAAAATGAGCAGATTCATATTTATTTTTGAAAGGGGTGTGTGTGTGTGTCTGTGCATGTGCACACACACACGGATATATTAGGAGAAATGCAGAGTTAGGAGAGGGTAGCATTTGAGCAGGGTTGGTGTAATGCCTTTTTGAAATTATCTATTTGTACTATTCTCCCTCTACCAACTCCCAAAAGCCCTGCTATGCTGCCTCATTTTGGCAAGAAATGGCAGGAAGAGAGGTAAGTGAAGAAAGCTGGGAGTGCACCAAGGATGATGTAGTCCAAAGCAGGTTCAATTCAGCTTCTCATCTATATATGATATGGCAATATAAAGAAACAGTATCTATATTAAATAAGTGATCTAGAAAGATTCAAGTAATCCTCAATTTACAACCATTAGTTTAATAATGGTTGAAAGTTATTCTCCCCTGGGAATCTTCGGGATCTCTACTGAGTGGACAATTGGATCGGCAATAAAGACTGCTCTTGGCTCCCTTA
>JAPKID020003328.1:0-12466 GCA_026931265.2 Tropidonophis doriae
CCATTTACAGCTCTAGGGGGTGGTGCTCATCTCCATTTCTAAGCGTCAGCATTGTCTGCAGGCATCTCCTTGGTCATGTAGTCAGCATGACTAAATGCAGAAGGAGAAACAGGAGCTCACTCTGTTATGCAGTGCTAGGGTTTCAAACCACCAAACTGCCAACCTTCTAATCGACAAGCTCGGATATACATATATAGATATAGATATATTCTCCTCATTCAATTACATAGCACTGAACTGAATATAGACTTAAAATCAGTGGTCTCCGTTAATAATACCGAGCAGAATACCAAAATGGCAGCCTTTACTTATAGCAGTATTCTTCCCCTCCTCCACTTTAGCCATCCCTTTCTATAGCTTCAATTTACATAACCAGGAGGTGGAGATTCAGATTGTTTGCTTGTTGGAGACTGTTTTGTTTAAAAGGTAACTGATATTCTTCTACCTTATTTAAGCTCCATTTAATTCAGGTTCCCATCTGCCTCATTTTTATTGTGTTTTGAAAATGCACATAAAAATCACTCTTTCTGCCAATGGAACTTGGGCTGAGGAGTGGGGTGGAAAATAATCCTCAACTATGCAGCTGGCACAGTTCCAACAAAAGAAATCCATTGATCTGTCCTGATTCCCAATCCTTGGTCTTTTAGAATGGCTCATATATTCATAAACAAGCCATTGAACAAATGCATGCATCATCTTTATTGTTCTTTATAAGCCGGCTGTTGGCTCTTTCTAGCTTCCAGTATGAAAAATGAATGAACTTACTCCCATTTTTGCCTTATCACTTATCTCATAATTGTTTTGTTTGGAGCAGTAGGAGATACCAATATAAATAACTCCGCTGTTTTGTCCTTTCTAAAGCTAATTCATCCTTTTATCTGAGGCATATTCTCCTGACTTTGGTTGGGACTTTTATAACAGTTTACTGTTGGAATCCATCTTAACGGTATTTATTGCTGGGTCTGATGTAACATGGATGGCAATATCCAGGCACCATCTTCACCAAGCCTTGGGAAAACATCAAGAGTTTTGAGTTATATACAAAATATTAGAAGCATATAAAATAATCAGTTCAATAAAGGCAAATATATTACTTTTGCAGAATGGAATGTAGGATTTGAGGCATAATATTGGTAACATATTGGAAACTATGTTCATTATACTTAAAGTTTAAATCCTGAATAACATAAATAAATTGCAAGAATTCATACAAGTTATTCTTACAAACACTGTCTCTATAATCTAGTAAAGCTGAAACCCTTTTCCATAAATCCCATCAAATTCAGAGAACCCCCCCTGAATATTTATTTTGCTTATTTAATTTTTTTTTTATCATTCATACTCATTTTTTCAGAATCCTGCAATGGCTTAGCCCCTCTTTCAAGAAAAGTGTTTTGATTTCTGCTTCTTTCAGCTCCTCTGACTGAAAAAATAGTTCTTTGCAGTGGAACAATTAAAAAACATGAAAGTTAAACATTAATTTTCTTATTGTTCTTAATCATTGTTATAAATAAGCAGTACATGTTTCTTAACCTTGGCAATTTTGAGATGTATAGAATTTAATTCTTAGAATTCCTCAATCAACATGGCTTTATGTCTTGATAGGCATAAAGCAAGTCATCATGTGACCAACCCATGACCATTTTTGCATTGGTTGTTAAGTGAATCACCCTGGCCATTAAATGAATCTGCACTCATCATGTCAATTGTCCCGTTTACTATCGGGCACTTTTGCCAAAAAACAGAAGTAAACACTGGGTTTTTGACAAACATATTGTAAATTGTGGTCAGGTAACCATGGGACATTGCAAACAGCCATAATTGTGGGCTGATTCCTGAGTGCCTAAAATGTGGTCACATGACCATACAGAGGAGCCCAGGCATCAGAGCTTTGGAACTGAGTCATAAGTATCTTTTGAGTAGTCCGGAGTGGGGCGAGGGGTCCATTGTAACTTTGACTAACTGTATAACAAAAAGAGAGAGAAAGAACTGGGTTCAAACTTGGGAAGTGTTAGATATTTAAATTTAGTAGCTGGAGCAGTGGAATTGTGCAAAAAGTCAGAACACATGATTAGAGTTGATTGGTTTAAGAGTGCTGGCTCCCGAGTGAGGCAATCTGCTCTGTGATTGGTTACTGTGGGTGTGGAAGGGGAGTTTCCCTTTTTCCCCTCCTTTTTCCTCTGTGTGCCCTGTGTGCTCTGTGATTTACCTCATGATGTGCCTGTTTGCCTGACTATCTTGTTTGTTGTATATATAGATGTAAAATATATTTTTTATAAAACTACAAGTTTGTGTCAGTATCTCTGACTTCATTTGGACCACCTGATGTACAATTCCCTGACAGAAAGTTAATTGCATTTTCATACGCTTGTTGTCTCTCTAACTAGATGTGGAACAGTGAACTTGCAGAAATTCATAATGGGACGTTATTGTGCTTTGGTTTTCCCACTTTGGTAACTGCAGTAACAGCACTTAGACTTGTGTGTCGCTTCACAGTGCTCTACAGCTCTCTCTAAGCGGTCAGTCAATTGGGGCCTCATTTTATTGACCTTGGAAAGATGGAAGGGTGAGTCAACCTTGAGCCGGTGATGTTCGAACTGCTGGAAGTGAGCTAAAGTAGCCTGCAATAAATACTACATTCTAACCACTGTATCACCACGACTCCTTGATTTTTGCAAAACAAATTTTGTATAAACTAACCACTAACAACGAAATCCCAACAAACAATCGTAAAAAAACAAAAAGTGCAGCAACATTTCTAGAAAAAAACCATGTGTTTTAGAAGAAAACCCATGTATTTGAAATAAATATATTAAGAACTCTGTGATTTACAAGAAGGACCCTTAAAATGCATGAAATTTTAAACATGAAATAGCGCATGTAGTTTCTTAAAACATGCTTGAAGTTTCAGCTGATAATAAGGCATAATATATTTATGTACTGATGTGTAAAAAGTTGACAAAGGCAGTAATGCCCCCAACCTGTCCATCCCTACTCTGAAAAGCTTGAAGGTTAAGGACCAGGTGCAAACACTCTGCTGACGAGCCCTGTGCCTGCCTGCCTTCACTAGGTGTAGAAGACACAGTTTTTAGGAGCCTTGGAACCAGGTGGAAAGAGGAATTGCTTCACATGCTAGACATAGATTGTTTTATCTTCTGACACTGCTGACTCTCTTCAAATAAAGTTTTGAAACTGAACCAACACCTGTCAAATGTGTTTATAAAAGGAGAAAGTGAGATGAATGCATATACCATGAATAGCAATCTCTATTTAACAACCTAGAATGCATACAGGAAGGAAGGAAGGAAGGAAGGAAGGAAGGAAGGAAGGAAGGAAGGAAGGAAGGAAGGAAGGAAGGAAGGAAGGAATAGTACTTTATAGAAACAGCAGTGCAGAGATTCAGAAAAGCTCTCCAAAAGCTCTCCAAAAGAAGTACCAGTCTGAATGACTTACTCTTTGTCTGGGATCAGCCCAGCTCTTTGCTATTTTCTCAGTTATTTGCTCCATATGTTCACACTAAATTAGCACATTTATATACAATATACATCACATAAGAACACAGTATGAGTTCTGGCATGATACATAACCTTCTCCAGATTCCCTGTTCTTCAGAAAGTTCAACTATGTTTTACTCCAACATTAAATTATGAGTTGCATTTATCTGGCAAACTGAATTTCACTGTTGGTTAATATGTATGTATGTATGTATGTATGTATGTATGTATGTATGTATGTATGTATATATATGTGTGGGTGTGTATGTGTTAGTTTTATGAGCTGATCAATAAATTAAATTTGAGAGACCAGATTTGGTCTCTCAAATTTAATTTATTGATCAGCTCATAAAACTAACACACATATCTAAAAAATTCACACAACGTAACTCATGGATCTCTGTCTGGATGATCATCTACATACTCCAGCCGTTCTTCCTCAGCCGCTCCCGCCACTCCGGCCCCGGTTGAGGTGAGAAACGCTCAGGTCAGGTCTGGTATAGGCCGCACGCTCCATCTCGCGCTCCATCTCACGCGGCCCGATGGAAAGTCCTCCCGGCCCGGTCAAACGATCGCCCCTGGCATCCTAGCATCACAGGCCTACCTCCTCTCCTGCTGTACTAGGCCGTGCTAGGCCGATACAGGCCGATTTGGCCACGTTCCTCGCTCCGAAAGTTAATTACCCCACCGTCACGCCCTCGTCTCGATCTCTGCGCCCGGAACAACCTGGCGTGACGGCTGGCATGCAAGTCTGCTGGGCCAGCCCTCCAAGGTGGTCTATGAGGGCTGACGACGTCCTCCTGGGGTGAAAACGACTACCGGCCACCACTCTGCACTCAAATGCTGACCTCCATTCCTCAGGGTATATGTTGTAAAAGGACCAGGGTATATGTTGTAAAAGGACAAAATTGTGAACATTTTTGATACCTTTTAATTATCAAAAAGGAAAACATGTCCAGGGACTGAATGAGATAAAATGAGATTCAATTTAATTCAACAAGGTTGAGTGGCTGGAAGATAATCCTTGCAAAAACATCTCTAGCTCCTAACTGGATCACCCTTCTCCAGTAGGAGCTGAAGGAACTAGGATCTGAATTTGTTCTAGTGTAGGCTTGCTGGAAAAGTAACTAGAAGGCATGGCCGGAAAATCTTTACTTAGCAATGGCTGGTGCACCAGAAGCATTAATTAATTCATTCATTCATTCATTCATTCATTTTCCTTCCTTCCTTCCTTCCTTCCTTCCTTCCTTCCTTCCTTCCTTCCTTCCTTCCTTCCTTCCTTCCTTCCTTCCTAGTTCCATTTGACACTGGACAGAGTACAACGCTAGAAAATATATGAAAATAGATAAAACAAAACTACAAGGATAAAACAATCAAACCAATGGCAACAACAATCAAACCAAACAGGGGTCCATGGGACCAAAGCCAGGCTTCTAGAGCTTTCTGAAAGTCTAGAAGAGAGCAGGCTCTCCATATCTCTGGGAGATGCTGTCAGAGAAGGCACATTTCCTTGGAGTTGCAAGATGGCAACAATTAATATAGGAACCTGGATCATTACTCACTGACTGCAATACACTGGGTAGATAAAACTGATAGGAGACAAGCAGTCCCTCTTATATTCAGGCCCTAAGCCACATGCAAATGCTGGCAGACCCACCAAAGGACATGTTTTCAAAAATTCAGCCAGTGTTAGCTATGGAATTGAGGTCCTGAACCCTAACATGTCTCCAGCAGGCCTACGTGCAGCAATTCATCTCGAAACAAGTATTTGCATTAGGAGAAAAGCTTCTCTCTAAAAATTAACTGCATGGGAAAGCTGAATTGCAACAAAGAAAGAAAAATTAAATCCTCTTCATTTCTGCTGCAAATCTGATTATTATCATCCTGCCCCCTGACATTAGTTTCCCATTTTCTATTTAAATATGAAGAAGCATATGAGGTTATATCTAACTCCGCTCTAAATGTGACCAATCTTCTCCTGAGGGAATAAGACAGTGCCTGACATTAGCTTTTTTTCCCATAAGCACAAAGCATTGTGGGCTCAGTGGCCTTGGAGATCATCTTCATATAAAAGCGCACATTATTTCAGTGATGAAATAACCACAATCTTTCTATAATGAAGGACTATTAATGTGTGACCCTTTTCATGCTACCATAGCTTAAAAAAATAGAAAGCTTTTGTCAATATGCAATACTAGTTTATTTCAACATTCTATCTAAACCACATTTTAATTTAGCTTAATTATGGAAGTTATGCTAGATTATCTTCAAGGTTTTTCCAACCCTCATAATGTACAATTCTATAAATATTTTTTTAAAAAAAACAGTCGTAATAACTTTTGTAGTGATTTTAAACATAGTATATTTATTATGAGGTAGTTCTTTAGGTACACACCTAAATAAACCTGAACTAATTAAAGCATTAATAAGTTTGCATTGTTTGTAGTAGCAAGAATTTAAAAAATATTATGAGTTTTTAAATAGATAACCCAGTACAGATACTCAAGATATCAACACTGTCAAACTATTTACTAAGTCTGTCTTACTACTACTATTAATCTTCTCATCATTCCTATCACTCATCTCCTCCCACTTATGACTGTATGACTGCAACTTGGTTGCTTGTATCCTTACAATTTATATTGATTGTTTCCTAGTATGATTTGATTGCTTATTTGTACCCTATGACTATCATTAAGTGTTGCACCTTATGATTCTTGATGAATGTATCCTTTCTTTATATGTACGCTGGGAGCATCCGCCCCAAAGACAAATCCCTTGTGTGTCCAATCACACATTGGCCAAGAAAGAATCCTATCTTCCATCTACAAACAACAATTACAAGATTTGTGGTGAGGTTAACACTAATCAAACCGATTGTAACAACAATGACCCCATCGGCGTCCAAGTCCGCCTTTCCAAAAGTTCAAAAAGGAAACAGATTCTATGTGAAATACTAGAATTTTACAATATGGGTAAGACAGGCAGTTACATAAATGTGGTTAACCAATAACATTTTTTTTTTTTTTTAGAAAAACAGGTAGTAGAAACTTGAAGCTCAGTGGCATTTGCTCACCCTTCCTTCTGATACCAAAGAAAGTCAAGGCACAGCAATCTTGAATTTCTTTCAAACCCTTTCATGCAATTCGTGTTCTGCTAACCATCCCCCTGCAGCCTTTCCAATTTCATCCTTGTGGTTCTCTATAAACATAAGGATGCAAAAACCACCAGGGCAAAAAAACCCAGAAACACAAAACAAGAAACAGAAAGCAAAATGGGGAACCGAGCAGAGATTCAAGCAAAGGTTGTCCAAAATTATTCAAGTTTTCCGGAAAACTCGACCAAGAGGGTGAGGAGGTGGGTGGGGGGGCAGCTTTGGAGACTGTTTCCAACTACTGGCACTGCCGAAAAAGAATATATTAATGTGGAAGGCAGAAAACCAAGTGACAAATTGGCAGGGTGCGTTGGGTTGAGAATCCAGCATGTTGTCATTCCTGGGCTGGCTTAAAATTCTCTCGTTCGGTCTAGAATCTCCCCCTGGCACATTCCCTCGCCCACCGTTCCATCAGACGGATCTGCAAAGCAGGTGGCTTTTCGCGTGTCACCACTGAGGCAGGAAAAACATTGTCAGAAGGGCTTCGGTGCATTTGTTCTCCGCTGGGAGCCATTCGGATGATCTTATGCTGGCTCTGGTGAAATCGGTCGTCTCCTCATCTCCTCGGGCCAGCTGCTAATGCCCAGGCTGTTCTTCTCCCCATCTGTGCAAAGGCAACTCTGCGTGCCAGCTCTGTAGGCTGCCTGCACATACATTTTACACAAACGGCCACGCACACATGCCCTTTTTCTATCTGACTCAGGGCAGAAGAGATCGTTCTCTGCAAGAGTGGCTGGAGTTTAAGGGGTGAGCAGATGGGAGTCTTCCTGCTAGGGAGGAATGAAGAGCGATGCACCTTTCAGCATCAGGCATTCGAGGCAAGGGGAAGGGTGGTGAGAAAGAGTGATTATAAAGTTGCTTTTGCCAGCTCTAATGCAACTCTTCTACACTTTGGAAGGATGCTGTCTGATCTCTGTGTTTGCAAAGACTTCTGGGGAAAACATTAAACAGTGAAAGACTGCAGCAATCTTTTAAACCAGGGGTCAGCAAACTGAAACACTCAAAGAGCCATTTGGAATAATTTCCTAAAGAAAACACCGGGAGCCACAGAGTTCCTAACCAGAAGCACCCCATTCAATTCTGGAGCTGACCTGAAGTCCAGTTCCTCCACCATAGAGTCTCCTCCTAGTTTGGCATACTTTTTCCTCTACCTATCCTAACTGGAAGCCCTATAAATTATGGAGCACACCACAAAACCCCTTGCCATAGAGTTTTCTCCTGGCGCGTCGTGCTTCCCCATCCCCCCTCTCGCCAACCGGACGCTTCTCTCAAAATTGTGGTGCCAACCAGTGACAGGGAGCCGCAGCAGAGGGATGAAAGAACCACATGTGGCTAAGGGCTGCAGTTTGCTTATTCCTGTTTTAAATGGAAGGAAGGCAGCACAAAAGGGTGATCAAATAACTGCCAGAGAGATCCAGTAAAAGGGTCAACTCTGGAGTAAGCCTTGGAGATGATTGGCCCCTCCCATAAGACATAAAAGAGGAGCCAATGGAACATGAGCCTTTGCAGGAAGCAATTAGTTCATCTGGTTGGTTCAACTTTTGAAAAGTTCTATTTGACTCTGTGCTAAGTTGGGACTTGTTCTGCATTTGGCTGCCTCAGGCAGCCTTCCCAGGGAGATATAGGTGGGTGCTTATCAACATTCCCCTGAAAGACTGTGGCAACTCGAGCAGACATCTGTCGGAATCTTCACAGACTGTTTGTGAAGCCTTGCAGGCTGTGAATGACCATAATTCACAGCCATATAAATTAAAGAGGGGTTTGGGGACTAAAGATTGTGATTGATGGTTTCTCAGAAAGATTATCAATAAAAAAGGATTGAATACTTCTTAGTCCCTACACACCACCTATTGTTTTCTCCACCACCGAGACTCTGCTGAATTGATCTGTGGCTGGGAATTTATTCCTCTTGAAAACCACAGCCTTGCCCATTTAACTTGAAAAGACTCTATGTGTTTGAAAGAAAAACCGAGAAAGTGGTTTTATTCTGGGGGAAAAAATTGTTAAGGCATCATGCAATCACAAAGCAGAAAGTTGGAGAGTTGGAAAAGGTCTTGGAGATCAGGGATCCATCAAACCATGAGATGGTGATATCTACCTTCTCCTTGAAAGCCTCCAGGGAAGTTGGACCTTGTCTTAATCTCCTTCTTTTCAATTTCATAATGCTATTCGTCAATTTCTACGTGGAATGTGTCACCTGGCTGAAATATCCCTTTTAATCTAGTACGTCCACCTAAATTTGGAGCACCTCCAGAACATCATGTCCTCCACCTAATCCAGTGGTAGTCAACCTGGACCCTACCGCCCACTAGTGGGCGTTCCAGCTTTCATGGTGGCAGTAGGAGTTTTGTCCGATACTGAAGCACTTTCCTTTTTTTAATTTAATTGACTTCCCTATTTTATAAATCATCATTAATATGGAACAGGTGAGCGGTTAGAAAATTTTACTACTAACAGAGATACAAAAGTGGACAGTAGGTATAAAAAGGTCGACTACCTCTGACCTAATCCAACAATTCAGACTTTGGGGCACCACTGCTCTTGAGGACTCTTGAAAGTTACCTGCCACAAGAGGCCATCCACAGGTTTTAACCAATGAAAAAGGAGAAATATCCCAGGGATACCTCCATCTCCACCTTCCTACCCTAACTCGCAATATACTGTATGCATCTTTGTGATCAAGTTCCTCAGGATAAACTAGTAACCACAAGAATGCCTCTCTCTGCTTAACACTGAAATTCAACCAAGTAAATTTCTCTCTCTCTCTCTCTCTCTCACACACACACACACACAGAAACAAACAAACAAACATACTGTGCAGTTTGATTTCTACAGGCAAGCATTTATCCGTCGCTCCATCAACGGAAAAAGCCTCTGAGCCCCCATGCAGCTTACTAATATATAATTTCTCAAAGTGCTCTTAGCTGTTGTCTTAGCAACACAAAATACAAATATATCAACAGAAGCCCTCCGAAACAGACATCCAGCAGGGACATTTTTAGATGGATTAATCTCTCTCTCTTTCTCTTTATTTTTTATTTTATTTACTTATTAACTAGTTCCAGCCTTCTGGGGAGAACAGGGTCATTCATTAAGAAGAAAAGGTCCATCAGCCATTCACAGGAATTCCACGGAAGCTAAAAGCTGTGGAATGCCCCTCCGACATCCAAGCAAACCCTTCAACAAGAAGCAACTTTGAAGAAGGCATCTCCAGGTCTTTCCCCCAAAGGAAAAAAAAAGGGGGGGGATTTTTTTAGTCACTGTAACCAAGGAATTCATAAGATCCAGTCCTGGTATTCGTTTCTTCCCATAGCCTTGAATCCCAAGTCTGCCACCACACCAGGGAAGGGAAGCGAAGCTTAATGCTAATTTCACAGACCGCATGAAACTGTGGTGTATTTCATGATTTCTGAAAAAGGCCCAGTAGTTAGATTCACACAATAGGCTGAGTCAAACCACCAAACATAGGACGGCGTGTGGGAAGGCATGGTGTCTTATCTTATTCACCAAAATTTCTATACTGACCCTCACACTTGGGTGCTTCTCCTAGATCTGCTTCAAAATAACACAATAACCAAGTTGGAAGGGACCAGGGGTGGGTTCCGGCAGTCACTATTCCTGGTTTGCTCGTGGCCACGCCATACGTGTGTGCTTCGCACATATGCGCAGCACAATAACAATTAACTAATTGCCTCCTGCAAACTCCACTCCCCTTTCACTCCTCTTTTATATCCTCTGGGAGGGGCCATTCATTCATCATCCAGCTATGGCCTTACTCCCAAGTCGACCCTTGTTCTTCAGCTGTTCCCTTCATCTGGCAACTCTGCTCATGCACACTGGCTCCAGCTGTTCGTCTGCCTCACTGATGTCCATCTCTGAAGGCATCTGATAACTGTCAGATGGCCCTGGCCCCCTCTCTGCCTCTGACACAGAGCCCTCATCAGAGCCTTCCCCAGACTTCAGGACTGGCCCAGGTTCCTCCCCAACCTCCTCACTGTCCGAACCGGCTGCAAGTTCCACTGGCTGGCCACAACAGGGACATCTGATCCTTCTGCTGTCCTGCCCGGATACCTCACCCACTTTCCAGATTGGCTGCCAGAGACACATACATGAATGCAACCATGATCTCTGAGCAACACGTAAGGACCTACCTTATAAGAACGGTATATGAAGAACAGTTGCAGGAACTGGGGATGTCTAGTTTAATAAAAAGAAGGACTAGGGGAGACATGATAGCAAGTCTTCCAATATCTCAGGGGTTGCCACAAAGAAGAGGGCAACAAACTATTCTCCAAAGCACCTGAGGGCAGAACAAGAAGCAATGGGTGGAAACTAATCAAGGAAAGAAGCCACTTAGAATTGAGGAGAAATTTCCTGACAGTCAGAACAATGAATCAGTGGAACAGAAGTTGCCTCCAGAAGTTGTGAATGCCCCAACACTGCAAGTCTTCAAGAATATGTTGGATAGCATTTGTCTGAAACGGTATAGGGCTTCCTACCTAGGCAAGGGGTTGGACTAGAAGACCTCCAAGGTCCCTTCCAACTCTGCTATTGTATTATAGTATTATTGATAATATGACTACATATATAGACTATGGTTTGAGCTGCTACACAAAAGGCAAGCAGGCTCTGTAGAAATATATCTCAAGGCTATAAAGCCCCTTTTGTAGTCCACTTACAGATGCTACAAAATGGTTTCCTTTTAGGAAATGCGTCCTCAAAATATTAGCAAATTCTGTTGCATATTCTAAAGTAGCCTTAACATAGTTTAAAAATGAATTAAAATAACTATCCCTCCTGAATCTCTCCATAGGAGAAAAATCCTCTTAAAATCCTGCCCCACTCCAAACATATCAAGTATGTCCCCCCAGCATCAAAAACCTGCCCACCTCCAGTGCCTAGGGCTTCTCTAGCACTGAAAACCTAGCTTTAGGATACGTACATCAATAAACGAGATTAAAATTTTACAGACTGATTTAAATAAGGCAAGAAAAACAGTACGCCTTCCACCCAGACACAATTAAAATTTAGTGCCATCGAGGTTCTAAGCTTCATCATGCCTTTGTCCATGCAGGTACTAAAACTGAATAGCAGAATAATTTATAATCCTTTCCTCCTCCTTTATAGAGTGTCGCTGTTTTTCTCCAGCAAACCTCACGCTCCCCTTCCAATGGAAGAGTCAATCACTTGAAATTTACATCGTTAAAAATTTGGGAGATTTTATTTCGTCCGCCTATGTTTTTCCTCCTTTCGCTTTCTCTCTCCGTGCTCTTGCTGGAGGCAAAAATGTAATTTTGCTGAAATGAAGCAAATGGGAATCGATAACTTGCTAAGGAATCAGAAACTGCCTCTTACTTACCAATGCTTTGAAAGTCTGGCCTCATTTAACTTCCACCACTAAACAAGATGTAGATCTATGAGAATGATCCCAAACGGAAGCTAATAATAAGCAAGCATGAAAAACACTTCCAACCACACTGACTGATTTGGGGTGTCTCACCCAGGAAGTAGAGAGAAAGAGAAGAAAACTGTCAGATTAGTATGTGCCATAATCCCACCCCCTCCCCTGTGTGTTCTATCATGTCTTTCCCTTTGCAATCAATAAAACGGTTAGGAATTACATGTTGAATGGGGATGGCGGGCAGAAAGACCCTAAAACCTGAAAGTGATATTGCTAAATAGCAGAGGATTGTGGCCTAAAGGTGGAGCTCTTGCCTCACAAGCAGGAGGTTGTGAGTACGATCCTAGGTAGAGGCAGATGTAGGGGCTCCTGCTTGGGCAGAGGGTTGGACTAGATGACCTGCAAGGTCCCTTCCAA
>JAPKID020003329.1:0-12466 GCA_026931265.2 Tropidonophis doriae
ATATGTGTTTTAATATTTCCTTGTGCGCCGCCCCGAGTCCCTTGTGGAGATGGGAGCGGGATATAAATGCAATAAAACTAAACTAAACTAAACTAGTGGTCAAATGGAGCTTTGAGAGTGCTTCTTTGCTTTTTAGTCTCACAAGGTTGCTTTTTTTTAAATGTCCCTTTTTAAATTGGAGATTCAAGCCCCTGCCAGACATTTTGAAGTGCCTGGATGCAATGTGGTATCCATGTGTTAAAGGATAGGTATTTACTTAGTAAAGCCAACATGGTATCATATTTGGGTTTAAATCACTGGATTTCAATAAGGGAACTCATAAAATAAGTTGAAATGGGAATAAGGAAAAGCCCACTGCTTATATAGCTGGAGTAGAATCTGGAAGACAAATTTTAGCATTCCTGATTTTGCCTTTCTTGATACTTCAAAGAAAAACACCATCACATTCTGAAAAATATTGGATTCCTTTCTTATTTTTATTTTATAAATTGGCAGGGGAATATAAGATAGTTTATCCCTAGATTAAGGTCTTTCTATATTTCTGTATTTTTAGAAAGTATGGTTCATGCCAGTTGTTATTCAGTTTTAGCCTATTTGGCTGGAAGTCCTAAACAGAAATATTTATGCAATTAAGTCATTTGCTCATAATTCTGGCCAACAGAATAAATATTCCCAAATTAGGGAACAAAAATCTGCTAACACATGAAATTAGTAGTTTAACTACTAAATTAGAATTCCAAGTTATATGTTACATAGCCAAAAATTGTGCATCTAAATCCAAGGGAGTGGTTGGGTTATGTGCACAGTTGATATGTTAAATATAACTGTAAATATTTCTTCCCAGAACATGATTTATAGGGGAGTGCCAAGAGCAGCAGGGAGTTGTTATAAACAATAGAACTAAGAGAAAGAACTCTATTCAAGAATACATGCATTTTTAATTTTGTTTCTGATCTAGAAAAGATCTTAGCATCATTTTAGTATTTATCATAAATATGAGCTATATGACATTTTTCAAATGCCAACTTTGGAGAAGAACAGAGAAGGTGGTTTGTCAACATTTTGGCAGGAACAAATGAGGCAATTAAGGTAACCACCTGCAAGATTGCTTGTCCTTCTTTTGATCTTCTGTACACTGAGGAAGTGGACGAGGTTCTTTGCAGCAAGATTTTGACCCCTTGTCCTCTGCCTGTTTAAAGTAACCAAAGAATAATGCCCCATGAGGCAGGGGCCTTTCTCCCACCTAGACTCAACGCTGATCCCAATCCCCAGATTACCCTCTTTAGGCAAGGCTTTGGGAGGGTATGATAGGACAGTTACTTTACTATCTCAATGCTGGCACATGAGAAAGGCCAAAGGCTGACTAGTAATCATGGGAACATAAAGTGCCCTGATGAACAATTCGTGATTTTTGAAGACTATAGGAAAAAAAAATAGACAAAATTCAATTATGATTAGCTCCAGGCTTGAAAGTGCTATTGCTACAGAGTTTGAAAACAAATTGAAGAAGTTTGATGGACTGGTGCTATTCCCATCAAACAATTCTGAAAATTCTAGGTTGGCTATGAGAAGATAGAAGAGGGAACAAATGGAATGAAAGTTATGTTCCAAGATAATAAATGAAAATGATTCTATGAACATATTCACTGAAATCTTATCCAATATTCATAATTAATGATTAATTACAGTTTTAAAAATGCTTACTGTATGGAAAAATGTTATCTAATGTGTATTTTTTGATGTTATGATTAGACGCTGCTCTGTTTCCGAGTACAATTTCGTAGGAAAAGAAGGGGGGGCACACAGGGCCCCTCTATGATTGCAGTTTGGTCTTAAAACAACTGGACTACGGAGTAAGTGAAGTTCATCTCTTTTCATTCAATATTATTAAGCTGATTTTTGATCACTCAAAACATCTGAAACTAAAAGACTATCCTTGACATATAGGAGCAATCATCTTAAAGCAAGTTTCATAAATCTACCATATTAGAGCAAATCAGAGGAATTGAACCAGAATTCCATCCTACTCTGATAGGGAATTTGACATTTTTAATGAACACTCTTCCTCAAGCTCCTGACCTATTTGAAGGCAGCTTCTCAATTGTAGTATTTTTCAATGAAAACTGAAGAACATGTTAGCTGTTTGAGAGTTCTAATATATTTAGCAGAGCTGATTTTACATACATGCTTTAGAATTTATAGTGGAATCTACTGATTTCTTGCAATATTAAATCAAACTTTTATTGTATTTTTATTATTTGAATATGAGTATTTGAATAAAAATATTATGCTAGTATATACTGTGTAAAAAAGGATGGTTCTAATGAAAGTGTTGTCTTAGGAATGTATCTTGCCTAACAATAAATGTTGCATGGTAAATTTCAAAACTGACATTACAGATTATCTTTTGATTTGGATAAAACAATATGCACTTATTTTTACACTATGTCAGAAGTTAAAACTTGCTTCTGTTATTTGGTACCAGGATATTTCTGGCTTGTCCAATGATTAGCCCCATATAGCAAATCTTGCAACTGCTAACCTTCCAGATCTGTAATCACCATCTCCTGTTTGTTTCTCAGCTTTGCTAAATTTTTAGCTTTTTCTTCTTCTTCAGCCAGCTGTGAAGTACATTCTGAAATTCTGTCCTCCATTAATTTCTTTTCCTAATTGAGTAAAAAAGTAAGAATGAAGTAACATATACATAGGAGTCAAAGAATCGGATATAAATTGTACAGCTGTCATTCCAACCAACCCAATTATAAAGAATGGCTATAACAAAGTAAGATTCTCCACTGTTTTAAAATTTTTTGAACCTCCTCAGACTTTTTAGAGCAACTGTTTACACAGAAAATATATTTAGTTGTTAACAGACATCTAAAAATATGTTTATATTCTCTATTTAGCAGTTGCAAAATATCACTAACAGAACTCCTAGGGTGTGTTTTATCTCAATCCAATTTCTATCACAAACCTGATCATTTCCAGATGAATTGAGGTTTTGTATCATGTTGGTTAGGAAGCCTAGGTTTTTAATCCAATTATATTTGGAGAGTCTAAGGTTGGAGAGTCTCAGAAAAGGGAAATAATAACCTGGGTTTTCATTAAATGAGCTTATTCCATCAGTAAATTGGTATGTTTGAGGCAATTCAAACTACAGCTAGTCATTTTGAAGATTCTAAAATTATCTACAATTTGTTTTGAGTAATCCATAAAGTTTTGTGTAGAATCAGTAATATTAACATATTACAAAGCTTCAATTCATCTGAAAAGGATCAGGTTAGTGATAGCAATTGGATTGACATGGTCATTACCATAAGAAGTCCTTAATTCTACATGATGATAAAACTTGGTCAAAAGCAAAACAGCAAGAATAATTCTTGGTATGTGATACCATAGTCTGAAACATAATGACATTTCATAATAGCAATAGCAATTAGACTTACATACTGCTTCACAGTGTTTTTTTCTTTCAAAAAACTTAAAGCTATCTGCATTTAGCTTATGGATTTTGTAGTTTAGCTATTAAATACAGTACGTATGCCAGATTTTAATGTTTCAACAGGAGAGATTAATATAATAAAACAAATGTATGTCTAATCATTGCAGGCTACTTTTCTCAATCATAAAAATGGCCAGAGATATCATGTTACCTATAGTTACCGTTGTTCATTTACTACCCAAGTTTGGCCACATTGATGCATTGGAGAGGAATAGTCTTTTTTTTTTTTCCTCACCTTCAGGAATTTGGAATTCTGGTCCTCCAATAACAAGATTTCTTCCTCCATTTTCTTTATTCTTGCTTCCGCTGTTACCTTCTCAAGCTGTAACTTCTGCCGAGCCCCTTCTTCCTCATCAAGTTGCTCCTCTAGATCCTGAAAAACAGAAAAATGGTCATAATAGTACTGTGTCAATGGAAGACACCAATACTCCCAATATTTAGGCAGAGGTTCTAATAATCCTATCATCAGTCCATTGAGCAATACCTGTATGTGTGACTGCATTTTTTTCTTTTCATTCTGAAGCACTTGATTCCGTTCTTCTTCCTCTTCTACCCGGGACTCTAAATCATGCAGAATTTCTTCTAACTCTTGTTTCTTGGCAGCCAAGCGAGCTCTCATCTCTTCGGCCTCAGCAAAGAGTTCTGTCTCCGCTTGCAACTGTTCGGCAAGAATGTTCTTCTCTTCTACCAACTACAAACACGGTAAGAAAATCTTTCAACCTTTTAGCGTGCTGTCAGTAAGAATCTTGAAGGCGTCCTTGGTGCTTTCTGAGCTTTCTTGTTTCCCTGCAGACATTTCATTACCCAAACTAGGTAACAACATCAGTGCTAGTAGCTGATGTTACCTAGTTTGGGTAATGAAACGTCTGCGAGAAAACAAGCAAACTCAGAAAGCACCCCTCATGTCAATCATGATCTACAAATATTCTCCTTTATTAACTCAACAATCTAGCAGAATTTACCAGCTATTGGAATTTGATATATAGTTTGCCATATTGCTAAATGATATCAACAGCTCTCACAAGATAGCGAAGTTTTGAGGCATGTTATTGTTCAAGTATTGGCACTGTTTTCTCTGAATTATTACTAAGGCAGAAGTTTAAGGTATGTTTGGAAATAACTGATAAGAAGGAATATATACCGGAAGAAATACAGCTAACCGTTTCGGTCCCCTACTTTCAATATTCGGGTTTATTTAAAAATGCTTTAGTTATTTGGGGAAACAGAAATCATATGCAAGATGAAAAATGATGATGCCCTATAAATTGGGATTGTAGCTGCATTTGTGCAATAATACACAGCATAGTTTCTGCCTTTTGGAATACTGAAGTCCAAGTTTCCAAGCCCATTTTTCTAACAAGAACAGTAAAATAATTTTCATGTGACTATATATATTTTCAAAAATTATCATGAACCTACTTTCTATTGTATACCACCTAAAGTTTAACACAGCAAGTTAATATTGTCATAATAATTTTGCTTCTCTGGACAAGCAGCCTATACAACCACCAATTAAAATTGTAAAAAGTTATTGTATTTGTCACTAAAAATATTTTCTCTGCTGTAACTTATGATAGGCACATAAGATATAGGTCAATAGCACTGCATAAACCAGATTGTATATAATGACCTGCTGATGCTTTCTTTCCATCTCTTCTAGTTCTCCTTCCACTTTACTCTGTTTCTCTTTAACCTTTACCAGCTCCTCATCTTTAGCCTGAAGTTCTTCCTCCTGACGAGTAACCTGAAGCAGAGGCTTCACCTACACAATCAATCAAAAACCACAAGACCAGCAAGTTAATGTCAGTTCTCTGCTATTAAGAATTCCATCACATAATTTAGAGATGAAGAAGAACAATCTACCTTTGTGAACACTCTCCACCACTGCCAATGCCTTAACTTCAAATATGCAGCACAATTTCTTTGTAAAACTTTTAATGCACTCAGTTGTTGCTGCTTCTTAGCAAAGGCTCTAAAGAAAAATCAAGAAACTTTTTTTTATAAAACAGTTGAGAATTTCTGCATTTTATCAATAACATCAAAATATTAGCTTTACAAGAAAGCCTGATTAAAGTACAAAGTGATAATAACACTTCTATATGGAAGGAACTATAAGCATTTGGTGAACAAACCATGCATATATTACTTTAAATGCAGTATTTTGGTTAACCTAAATCCTTTAAAAAAATCACCAAATCTTGTCCATAAGGATTAAAGTAATATTACTACATTAACTTACTTTCTGGCCAAGTATCCCCTACAAACAGCTTGGAAGAATATAATGATGTCTGTTATCTTCAAATCTCTTTCTTCTTCTAGATGTGCCAAAACACCAGCTCGGAAAAAAATCTTGCTCTGACCAATTCTATACAAGTTAGGATCCAATTCCAGTGCTCTGATCTATGCAAGAGCCAAATCCATTTATTTAACACAGAGAACGCAAATGATGAAACTTTCTAGATGTATTATATTTCTATATAATGGCTCACCATTCTCTCACAAGCTTGCTTTCCATCCATAAAACCCTTAGGAATTGCATTTGGAGTCAGGATCTCATACCTATAAACCAAACCAAAAACAAGTAGATATTGGTAAAGTTACAGAGACCTATTCCTCCTGGAAAATAAAGACTAAATGTTAATAAGCAACAAAAACAAAGTTATTTGAACAAAGTGATATTTGAAACATTAAGACCAGTTGTATTAAAGTACCTCTGTCTAAATTCTTGGAACACTATCCTGTTTGGAAATCCCTGTCGACAAATCCGTATTCCTTCGAGAACACCATTGCAACGGAGCTGGTCTAGAACAAGATGGGGATCCAACTTTCCAGCCTAAATACACAGAAATTCCTTTTAGCATTTTTTCATTAAAGAAATATGAATTGCTAATCACTCAAAAATCAAAGTGCTCTTTGGCATCCATATACAACTTGAAATCAAAATGTGTTCATGTCAGCAAGTAGAGATACATAGCATGACCCAAAGAAACACAAGCGGCAGTTATTGTATTAAACACAATCCCTGTAACAATACATACCCTCTTTTCGTGATTTGGAATGATGCAGCGAACAAAATTTGGATTAGTATTGCGTAGTGTGGCCATCAGTTTGGTGAGTGATTCTTTGTATAGCTGCCCTACTGTACGGAACATCCCCTTCTTGGTCTTGTAAGCTGAGCCAAATGCAGTCTCTGTTATTCCAGTGACTTGATCTAAACCCACAATACGGTCCACTGCAGGCAACAAGAATGTTCAGTTAATTGGTCCATATAGGGTAAAATAAATAAAGGCAATCAATATAAATAAAAGGTGTAATAAATATTTCGTGAGACAATATCGAAAGGTGCCATCTGTGCCAAAGCAAATAGGTATGCATGGAAGTAGCCGGATTGAAAGCAATGCGCAAGGCAAAAATACCGTAGCTTTGACAATTATGAACTAGAAAGAACCAAAAAAAAGTTACTAGTTTGCTTTTAGGAGCACTACAGCCATTCCCTTTTTATAATTAAAATAAATTTTTGACGAGAATCAAGTGCGAGCACAGAATGAATAATGTTGGAAAACTTATTATATAGCCAAAGCAAATGACTAAATGGATTAAACTTTGCATTAAAGACAAAATATTACCATCCTCCAACAGTATCTTTGCTTGAAATAAAGTACAGTATTTCCCTATAAAACTGCAACATAAAATATGGGTTTTAGCTTTTTCATTATATTTTCTCCTATTACATCAAAGAAAATACTAGTTATGTGGCTAGTCATATTGACACTAATTCAGCAGAATTATCAAGATTTCTATGAGAATAAAACTGAGGAAAATTTGATTTAATCAGTCCATTCCAATAAAATTAACCTTAAAGGCAACTACTGCTCAGAGGAGAAATATCAAGCAACCAGAGAGCCATATTTGGCCCAGAAATAAAACAGAAATGAGATAAAATAGCTGGGATGGGGACCATCACACTGTCATTCTAAAGAATTGAACATGTTGCAGTCTAGCTTTTTGTGATTCACACTAGTCCAGGTATTAGCAATCTTTTAACATTTCCCAGCCACAAAAATCTGTGCAGTTAATTCAAAATGTACTTTACATGTTTCCTAAATAGAATTAAAAGTTAGGTATCTCTCCTTAATCAGTGAAATGTATTTGTTGTACATGGTTAAATGAAATGGAGGGGGGAGTAAATTACAATTAGTAAAAAACTAAAATTTATATATCCTAACTATAATAGTTGTGCTAACAAGATAGCAATTCATGGTACTAAAGAAATTTATTCTGTAACTTTAAAAATCCTGTGATTTCAAATATATCAATGCTATGCTTAATCATGGGAAATATAAACTCTGCAGTGTCAAGATAATCAAAGTTAAAATTAACTAATAGCTTAGAATTGTAAATTATATAACCATTTCAAATTGTATAAAATACATATGTTTTGCATGTAGATTTCAGAGGCCATAGGAATTTCAAGTACAGCACATAAGGAGATGTTATTTTTATCAAGGAGGCACAATTCCATACTTTACTTTGGATCTACAATAATAATTTAATGCAATAATAATATTATTATAATACATTCAAAATTATTTATATTCCTTATAAAATAGATTACAAGAAGACTACTATAAAATATTTAATAAGATTTGTAAAGGGTTATAGTACCAAGGCAGTTTTCTTAATACTAATTTCTATTTAAATTTATGTATTCCAGTTTGGGAATAATATAGATGAATATAAGTTGTAAGTATAGAAATCAAGCAGGCTATGAGAGGAGAGGCAGAACACTGCATGGGACAGTTCTAGAGCTAATGGCTTGATTTTTTTTTATTGCCCAGGAAGCAAAGGACTGTATGACCTACACTTTCCCCCTAAACTTTCTCTTACTAATCCAGCACATTCTGCCCCACTGCTGACTTTCATACGGAGCATACAGAGGAATGCATACATTAGAATAAGTGTTAATTCTCTCCAGATGATCTAGCAGAAACATCAGTGAAGAAGGGTGTCAATATATTTATGGTTCTCAAATGTGCTGATCAACTGGCCTGTGAGTAGCATATTTGTTATAACAAAGCAGGAAGAACCCTCATGGGCAAATATCAATTTTTATTGAGTCACTGAAGACTTGAAGGAACTTTGTCAGGCACTCTGACCATAAGTCCAGATAATAAACGCATCACCAATGCATCTGAACCACAGAAAAATCTCTTCGGATAGGAGAGATATCATGCTGTAATAGCTTTAAAGATTCTGATATTCTATAATGTTTTTCAGGTTCTCCTTCAGCCTCTTAGAAATAGAGTAGTCTTTCAACTTCCTCATCAAAGAAGAATGGGAAAGAATTTGGGGGGGATAGGAATATTAAATCTGAGGAAAAATAGGCCTTTATTTAAGTTCTGAGAAGCTGCTAAGAGACATAAAACTATAGTTTAAAATATGGCTGGCAATCTATACGTCACACACAGTTTACAAATCCTAGAGATTTCATTACCAAACCTGAAGCAAACTATCAAAATTTAAAAAAAAAACCATCAGTACTTATCAATTTTCAAAGGAAAAGGAAAGGAAAGAGTGATGTAAATCATTCAGTTAAAAAAAAAACACCACAAAAATCCTAAAAAGTGCATATAAAAACCTAAAATCCTGGTTTGGCTCACTTGTATAACATCATATTCATATCATATATCACAACTTCAAACCATCTTATAGGAATATATATGATAAACACATTCAGAAAAAGGGAATTAGAATGAAGATGGGGATATTAGAACAAAATATTCAATAACAGCCAAGAAAGTTGAGTATCAGAGTCTTGAAGAAGCAGGAGCAACTGATTTCACAGAATCAGAAAAGATTGTGAGAATCATTAAGTCTATGTAATGTGTGCAAAAACCAAACAAGCCATTTGCAAGATGTGACTACTTAGATTCTTCTTAAAAACCTCCAGAAGTGAACAACCCACAACCTTCAGAGGTAGACAGTTCTACTATTGTATGCATTTTGAAGAAACCTAACTTTTTTGTGCTTTGGGGAAAACTAGTCTTTGAGATATATTTCAAATGGAAAGAAGTGCACTGATCTTTAATAAATGTTTTGTAGGCAGCAAAACTTTGATCTCTAACAGGCATTGCAACATACATGTGGTGGTCAGATTCAATGAGACCTCAAATATTCTCATCCTAAATTGGAATCTAATACATAGTGAGAAAAAATATCTAACTGTGCCTCCCTGTTCTGTTTTGAATCATTGAGGAGAAAAATGGGTAGCTAGACTCCATTTTGCTTTGTTCTAAAGAAATGAATGGCTCGGTTCCAAAAAGGCCCTGATAGTAGGCCGCAGTCCAGCAGTTGGAGACTCCTGACATATACAGATGATCAAAAATTTACAATATACAAAACTGAGATTTTGGCATTTTTGCAACGAATCATAAGAGGCTTCAGCCATGAACATCAAAATCGCATCAGATTATAACTTTCACACTTAAGGTCACCTAATATCTTGAGAAGTGAAAGCTGATATTTCATGAGATTTGGATCTTTTACCAAATCTAAGTCATCTACATTTTTCTCCTTGTATTTTATTCATTTGCTCCCACAGCTGAAATGCTATTAGCCTCCTGAGTAGAAATTTTAATTTATTTATTGTTTTGCATGAATAAGATGTTTGTTGGTATTCTCCATAGGAATCATTCAGTGATCAAAGACACCTGCTTATTCACTGTTTCAAATGTAGAAAAATATTTTTCTCATTTCGAGTAAACAGTAATTGAAAATATTATTAAGCAACGATAAACAGAAAGATTAATTATTTAAGGAAGAAATATTAAGAAAATATGAATTAGCAATAGTCTACAACACACAGTGAGGCAGAGATAGAAAAAAAAAGCCAAGTAGCATCAGATATAGACATAAAAAATTACATCACATGATCTTTCTCTTCCTGAATAATAGATGTTAATCTACTGTTGATGAACCTACTGCTCATTTCAAATTGAGCACATAATATTTTGTTGCACTTCTATTAGGGGCCCTTGATGAGCTTTCATGGTAAGACTGGAAGGCAGCAGGATTGTGTAGCTTTCGTTTTAATTTTCCAAAGTACCTCAAAGCAGGGATTCTCACTGTGATTCATAACCCAGAGAGTTATGAGCAATAAACTACCATTTCTTTAAAATCCAGATTGTATTTGTGCAGTTTAAACACTGTCAAAAGGTGCTCCATCTTTGCCCATGCAGGGCTCAAAAGTTTGACAACTCTGATGATGTACAAATTAAATTATTAAATTGTTAGCTTTCTGAATGGAAGGATGGATGAATACAATATCAGGGGTCAAAATAACAAACCCTTAACTTAGTGGCTTGTGAAATTAAAACATTTTTGTTTGCTGTACAGCAACAACTTAGCAGACCAGGTAAAGACAAATAACGTTGTTTCATTTGTATAAATATAACATGGGCAAAAAATTAGGCCAGCAACACTTCTAAACTGAAATATCCAAAATTATCAAATGTGTCAGAAAAGCAAGCTCATGTTTTAAAATGCAGCTACTCACTTGCAAAGCTTTTTCAAAGTGCAATAGAAAAAAATGTGACTATTTGATGCAGTAGCAACTGAATAGTATGCACACAAGAACATTTGCCTTGTGCAGGTAACACTTAAGGCTAGGATGAAATGAAAAGTTCATGCTGGCCTATAAGCAAAAGAAAAAAAAACACGGTTTTTCCTATAGATTCAAGTCCTGCTTTTAGGAGCCCCGTTCATACATTCACCTGGTGCATCAGGAAAACCAGGAACATTGTCATAGAAAGAGGCTCTCTGAATATTGTGAATGTCTGTGGCACAGAAACAGCAAAAATAAAAAGCAGATATAGAAGATAATCCAGTTAGTAAAAAAACACCACTCAGAATTTCAATGAAGCTTTAACAAGTATACTGTATATAGTCTGTTATGGGTATTAGGAATGGTGTATTCATTTCACAACTCAAAAGACTAATAGCTGGTTGCAGCAACAATTAGATATGAGCAAACATTATCTTGTATAAAATAGGAACCTCAGCTTTTTATTGATAAAGGGTTTAGTGCAAAATATCAGCATATACTCAAAAGTAATTCACAACAAGCCTTCAACATGAAATATTGTTAGCACAATGAGGCATTTAGGCCAGCATCTAATGCTTACAACATGACATGGCCATACATGAATATACCCAACACTTCATGAACCATCAAGGAATTGGAAAGATAACACAGGATGGATGTTATAGAATTCACCATATATTCATCCCAAGTGCAAATATTTTGGCTGTAACATAAAAAATCTTTCTAAACGGCTGTTCATATGAAAAATGCTATGCTCTAATTATTAGATATTCATAAACTTACTTTCTTAAATCCATGTGTGTTCAAAAGCAATCTTTGGTGTATTTTGTTAATTAGAAAAAACCCTGTACCGTAATGTTTTAACAAATATATACTGCAACACCATATACACCACTGTTGTCATTATATCTCAAAAGGATATCAGAGAAATGAACACTGTCCTTTTCTGTACCCAGTTATTAAGAGACTAGAATTTCTTCACAGGGAAAGATTATAACATTTAGGCCCTTACAAAAGTTAAGGAAAGAAATCTCTCCCCCCAATTAAATTAGAACTTGGGGTCATTTCATTAACTTGAACAAGAATGATAAAGGTCTTAGAAAATAAAGTATCTCATATAGCACTGTTGGCGAACCTTTTCAGTACTGAATGCTGAAATAGCCGCGAAAGCACTGGAAACTGGAAGAGCAAGTCCCCGGTGTGCACGCACCAAAAACTAGAAGAGCAGCTCCCCAGCTTCCGGCATGCACATGTCACCTGGTCTTCTGGTTTCTGGTGCGCATGCATGTGCAAAGACCAACTGAAATCCAGAAGAGCAATGGGAGGCGGCTGATATGCCCGGAGAGATGGCTCTGCATGTC
>JAPKID020003330.1:0-12466 GCA_026931265.2 Tropidonophis doriae
GAGATCTTAGCTAATTTCAATGATGAAACTAGCAGAAGAGAAAACGGAATTGCTATCTATAATCTTTGAGAATTGTAAGATTGATGATCGTGCCAAGAGACTAGAAAGGAACAAATTCTATCCCCAGCTTTAAAAATGGGGAGGATCCCATAAACATAGATTTGTCAACAATGATTAACAAGTAATACATTTTGTTTATGTTACAATTAAGAGGAGCTAGCAAAGTTTAGTTTGTAATTCATGTGAGGTGAACATTACTTCCTTTAACCGAATTATTATTTTAGTAGATTAGGGGAATACTGTGCACATATTTTGTCTGGATTCCAGAAAAGTTTTTATTTGCTAATGGTGCAATGATCTATATTGCTATTCTCAGAAATGGATCATAAGGAAGATGAATGAAACCACTTAAAAATATTAGCCACCCATTGTCATTTTGTGTGATCTGCAAAAGTACAAGGAAGTAGATCAGTCTAGATATCAGAAGGAACTTCCTGACTGTGCAAGCCTGTATCAGCTAGGCTATGACAAGAAGGGGTGACTTCTACTTTTCTGGCAGCCCTCAAAAGTTGAATAGTCATTAGTCAAATGACTCTAGTGGATCATAGGTTGCAGGAGACAGCTTATAGCATTCTTCTCAATTCTATAAATTTATGTGTTATTAAAATTAAAAGATAATTTCACACTGTATCTAGAATTAAGTTAAAGTAATGAAATTGTGACACTCATCTAACAATATTGTAATCTAAAACATCAATATAATGGAGCCACAGAGTAGAGATAATATTCTAGCTATATTCTCCAAAATATAGTCTAGTCAAACAGTGATGTTTGCTTTGATTGAAGATATGTATAAAAAGATGCACAATTATGTTTGCCAAACTGATTTGTTCTAGTATATTTTCCATATTTGCTCTGGTATATATAGAAAAGTTTGCCTGCAAAAAAACACACACACCCTAGCACAGCTCTTTATGTCAAAACTAGAAGAATGGCTAAAATATACAAGAGAATTCCCAAGGTACTTTTTATAGTTTTTGAAAAAAAACTAACCTTGTATTAATCTACTAGAGAAACATTTGTAACAAATAAGGATGGCAATTTTTAGCTGAAATACCAAGTGCTATATCGGTGCTGCACTGCGGTAGACAATTAAACAAAATCTCCTCTTATGAAGTTCAACAAAAAACATACAAACAGCAGATGTCCACACCGTGGGCAAACAGCCTCCTTCATTTCTATCAGAATGGAGAAGATCTCTCTTCTCCAACAAAACAGACTTTCTATCAACCTGCTACATATTTATTTCACAGGCTTCAAGAAAAGAGAGCATCCATATCAGATTACATCTAAAACACATCCAGAATTCAATTATTGGATTGCTTGTAATCAGACACTGAAACAAACAAACAGATGGAAGCGGAAATGGAAATCCAGGCTGAGATTTGTATCTCTTTATGCAATGTTGTTTTTATCATCCTTAATTTTGAAACATAGAAATAAATCAGATATTATTAGCTATTATCCTTCAATCTATGACTTTGTTTCTTAAGTAAGACTGTTACTTCTATACCCAAACCTGTCCATCAACTTTACTGACAAATTACATAATACCTGTAGCACCGTACATACTTTTTATACACTTATCCCATCTGATAAGCTCTTTTATAGATGTTATATAACATAGAATAACAAAATCTATTAAAATTAGTAGTTAAAATATTCCTATTTTCTTTTCAATTCTTGTTGAAACAGCTATATAGTGCATTAGCAAAGGACAACTCAAACTTCGGTTGGTAGTCAAATTATCAAACCTAAAATATTTACAAAACACTTAATAAAAGTTTTAAAGCACATATTTGGACACACCTGGTTAGGATTATTTGGATTTGAATATGAAGCAACTTATATTGACTGCAAGACAGTGGGTTATTCTGTTGAGCTATGGTGGGAATTTTTAACAAGTTAAATGCTGTCATACTGAATTCCTTAAAGAGCAAAATTCAGATGTTTATAATCAATAGGCAATTAAGCAAGAAGACTTGTTTTGGCATAAATTAATGTCACAAATGCATAAAATGAAATAGTGCAAACAATGGAAATAAAAGTGGTTGCCACTCCCTTCTGAATACACAAGTAATAATTATATACATTTGACAAAATGAAATGTGGAAGCAATCTTCAGTTGGCCATGAAATTTCAGAATGACTTTAAGATCTGATAGGCAGCAAAATTTTAATAGACTCCATTTGGAGATTCAAAATAAATTAGTTGACTTTTATTCCTTCCTACTCCAGCCTATACATACACTCTTCTTTAAATGTTGCTTGATTTTAAAACCATTTCCAACATTCTAACATATGTTCTTATAACATATCTTACATCTCATCATATTCTATGTTATGTTATTTTGAATAGACTATATCTGCTTGAACTTCACTGCCAGTGATTGTATGGATTGTCATAAAGAGTGTTAATGTGAGCATTTGGGAAGGGAAATTTTGGCATGAGATAAAGGTTATTGGAATCAAAGAGAAGTTGGACTTAGTCCATTTGTGGCTATGTACTGGCTCTAGGCTGATTCCTTTTCTGACTGCTCTCAAGCTCTGTTACTCCTTCACCTACAATTTTTGGAATAAATCCAAACTCATCCAATCAGCTATCTTCCCATACTTACATTCAGTCTGGGTTTAGTTCATTTTGTATCTGAATCCCCTTCATACTTGCTTGCATTCATAGAGATAAGTGATTTTTATGAAAGAAAATTTTCAGCCTTTCATATAAAATATGACGGTCAGAGCACACTGCTAAGTCACCGTCTTTCTTTCGTTCTCACTCCTTGTCTCTATCACACACATTTTCTTTTCTTCAAGGATTCTCAAATGAGTCCCATAGTTTGAAGTAGTTTGATTCTAATAAGATTTATGCAATACTTGTATATAAACATTGTTTTGCTGTTATCTAAACACTAGGCATACAAACTTTTATTTTCCAAGTGCCCAAAACATAGCAAAGTATCTGTATTCAGGTTGCAGAATTGGGTATGGATAATCCAGCGAAACGAAAGACCAAGAGACACATGATAGCAGTGTTCCAATATTTGAGAAGCTGTCCAAAGAAAAGGGCATCAATCTATTTTCCAAATCACCCAGAGACAAGACAACAATCAACCAGTGAAACAGCTTGCCTTCAGAAGTGATGGGTGCTCCATCACTGAAGGCTTGTAAGAATTCTTGTTTGTTTGGTGATTTGTCTTTCAACTTTACAACAGAGACTGCTGATAGAGTTCAACTATAGTTGTTGAAACCTTTATCTTTTTCTATTGAGAAAGAGAGGATTTAAAAAGAAGAGTGAGGCACAGTCAGATAGTTAAAACAAAATAGGAAACATTGATATAGAAGAATGTAAACTGTGTTAACAGATTAGAAATATGGTCATTTATTGGAAAAAATTCATATAGTACTACTTGAAATCGAGAGTTCCAGCCAAATCAAGATCACTGATTTGACCTCAGTTTGTGTTCATTAATAAAATAAGGAAAGAAAGCATGAAATAATGGAAATACAGAAAATAACTGTAACATGTTTCTTCACAAACATACCATCATCTCCATCTGCTTCTTTCTCTCTCCAGTTATAGATAAAATAGTTACACTGAATTATTTGCTCATTATAAATATTTTCATTTCTATATTTTTCAGAAATTAAAATTTGCACAATCCATCATATACTGCAGATCAGTTGCCACCAACATGACTTCTGAAAAGCATTTGATGTGTAAATCAACAGTAATAATGGGGTCTAATATATCATATCTGAACCTTACAGGTAATAATTGTTGGGGGGTTTTTAGGGGGGAGGAAAAAAAAGAATTCTATAACTTTTAAATGGTTTCTTCTGCTTTTTCAGCATAATTTTGCAAGATTCACATAACATTTTGCAAGCAAATGTTATGATTATTTCATTGCTATTCAACTGCCTTGATGAGTCACTTCTATTTTCTTGGCAAGATTTTTGGAAGTGTTTTGCCATTGCCTGCTTCATGGGGCTGAAAGGGAGTGACGGTATGAAGGTCACCCAGTGAGATTAAAACTCACTGTGTCCCGGTTTCTTGCTTGGTGGCTTAACATCAAATTGGCTTCAGTTTCATAATGAGGACTTCTTTAATCTTCATATAACATTTAAGATAAAGTGCCAGAACTTTGGATAATATGTATTCTTGATGAAGTCTTACAAAATAGTATTAATGGTAGGGAGAAAGCAAATACTTTCAAAGGAAATGATTGACACTGCAGCCAATTTATTTAGGTGAAGCTGTTTATTAAACATATTGTATTTTATATGTGAATTGTATTATGATTATAATTATATTATGTATAGTTTTTTCACTTAGGTAAACATATGTTTTCCCACAAAATTATGCCTCTGATATTCACAGAAAGAATGCAATTTCATGAAGCTCCTGGAGAAACTTTTAGCTTCTTGTGAATTCCAACTTCATTAAGTATTAAAAAAAAACATTTGTTTTGAAAGAGACAATGTGTCTTTTCCTTCTTACAACCATTATTTTTATATTAAATTTTAGCAGTTTAAAACTGCCAAAAATATATGCTAAGTGCTTAAGCCTCAGTTTATTTCATGTTATCACCTGAAATGCTGATACCATTAACATTAGTGTAAAATTAAATATTCAATAAAATAATATTAGTTTTAGCCCGAGAACATATTATTATTTCAATCATCAGATGAACATAATGGGAGATGCCTATTTTGGAAATTAGGGTGAAAAATAATCCAAATTCCATTAAGGCAGTAACTTTATTATGCTAATACCAACTTAGGTTCCATAGGCATAGTCCAATTATCAGCTATATTTCCTTTTATGTAGTCTCTTTATTATTCTTCATAAATTTGCTTCCTGAATTGAAAGCTTGCAACAATTATGCAAAATTTTAATTGGCCTAATAAAGTTACATTAGTTATTATTAAAGTTGTTTAATTGCCTTAACAATTACATTATTTAGGTTTTAAAAGCCCTCACAAACCTTTTCCAATCTAAAGCTACTCTTTGTGTCCTTTTCTTAGTCTTAAAAGCATATATAAAGTTATTATTTGGGTTATTCTATCTTTATCATTCATTTTATTAATCTTTTTTAAAAAGTGTTTCTCCTTTAAATTAAAGTCATAGAGCATTGGATTGTAGAACTTACTCAAGAATTTCCCATAAACTGTTTCTTCCTTTTCTATGCATACTTACACTGTTAATGTTACTATGTTTAACATTAACTAACGTACATGTTGTACATTATTTGTAATCAGCTACAAAAATGCAATTGAATTCAGTATAGATCAGTGTTAGTCAACCTTGTCAATTTGAAGATGTCTGGACTTCAACTTCCAGAATTCCCCACCCAGCACTAGCTGGGGAACTCTGAGAGTTGAAGTCCAGACATCTTCAAGTTGGCAAAGATGAGAAACACTGGTATAGATTATCCATGCTTGTATGACCTCTGCATTTAGAAAAGCAATGACACTGGCATAAATTTAGAATTAGACTTCAATATCCTCTCCAATCCTAACTATTTTTCCTTTATTTGCTAGATCACATTTATGTATTTTACTGGACCGGCTCATATTATAGACAGGCAATATTACACACACACACACACAACACACACACACACCAAAAAAGGGTTTCAAAGTTTTCTTAGGGAGTTTGTCTAATTGCTGAATTGATCTTAAGAATTATAGCACAATAAATATATTCAGGAATTACTTTTTTCTCAGTTCTCTTTGTATCACTAAGTATTCAGAGACTAAGCTCAACAAGCCCTTGCATGCAGCAGGAACTTACTCATCTGTATCACTAAATGTATTTATTATTTAAAACAATGTGCTCCCTGCCATCTCATTGTTGTAACTGTGGTTTTTTAATACAATACTAAAACAGTACTATAATAATTTTCTTGAAATACCAGTTTTGTTACTGAAAGGCAGCTTCAGAAGAAAAACTTTCCCAAATGGATTAAATGTCAAGCTTTATATGATCCACTGTAGAAAAATACTACAAAGCTTGACTTAAAATCTGTTGTGTCTCATTCCCTATCTCTTGTAGTGGTCAACCAGAAGCTTCTGAAAAACTCAAAAGGGTAGAATAAAGCAACAATAATTTCCTGATATCATTCCTCAAGGATTGCATTGAGTTGAATATGGAAACACACAAACCTAAATATCATGCCCAATAGAACTCTTTCCAGACATTTGACCTGTACAAAATAAGGGACCCTTAAATTATCTTTGAGAATATAGTCTAATGTGCAGCTCAATTCTTGCAACTTCAGCATTTTTGAAAGCTTGCCCTACCTTCCGCTTAAATATAAGTAAGAACATCTCCACTCCACTGCTGCACAATTCTTCTATTTCACAGTTCCTTCTAATACTGAACTTTGCCTTTTTATAATTTTTGCCTACTAATTATAGTGCTTCTCTTTGAGGCAATTACTCTATTACAGTTCACGATGATTTGAATTTAAGCATTTACAGTAGGCTGTGTGAATGTGTATAGTAGCACATTAACAGACAGTTATAATCAAATGCCCTTTACTATTACCAACTGCATAATTAATTCATTTGGGTAAATACATATTTTAAAAGATGCTTTATTGAAACTCCCAGTTTCCCATCCTCACTATAAAATCAAAGTGATGTGATGTTAAAGCAATAATTATCATGGTCTTGGCAGCTTATATGACATTTTTACAATCATAACTAAATAGTGCAATATCAAGATTAGTATCAAGTTATATATGTAAACCTGGTAGAAAACTGGTCTGTTCTTATAGCACCAGATGCTACAGTCCTATTATACTGAATAAATCTTAGGAGATTTATTTTTGGTTGAGAGAATGCCTAGAAAGTACTTCTTAAAGACTCTTGGGTTGGGCATAGAAGGAAACTTCAGCATAATACTGATTTGCCATAATTAAGGAAAGTGACACACATCACACTACAGATTCTTATGTCTTATGATTCCTAGGCCTTTGAACTAGAATCAAAAGAGAAATGAGTCAGACTTTTCTGCCCAACATGGAGAGCCACCTTCAATGTGATTATCATTTCTGTATACTTACCTGAGAGCATCGTTGAAATAATTACAATTTTTTAGTCTATCATCAGCACCTCTATAACTGTCTGGTTTGGTTCTGCAACCTAACAAGACAGACACAGGCTTCAGAGGATAATCAGAACTGCAGAAAAAACAATTACTGCCAACCGGCCTTCCATTGAGGATCTGTACACTGCACAAATCAAAAAGACGACCGTATTTACAGGCCCCCTCACATCCTGGACATAAATTGTTTCAACACCTACCCTCAAAACAACACTATAGAGCACTGCACACCAAGACAACTAGACACAAGGACAGTTTTTTTTTTTTGCCTGAATGCCATCATTCTGCTAAACAAATAATTCCCTCAACATTGTCAAATACTCTCTAAGGCTGCATTACTATTACTATTAGTCCTCTCATCATTCCAATCACCCATGTCCTTCCACTTATGACTGCAGAACTGTAACTTTGTTGCTTGTATCTTTATGATTTATATTGATATTGTTTCCTGATTGCTTATTTGTACCCTATGGCTATCATTAAGTGTTGTACCATATGATTCTTGATGAATGTATCTTGTCATTTTATGTACACTGAGAGCATTTGCACCAAAGACAAATTCCTTGTGTGTCCAATCACACTTGGCCAATAAAGAATTCTATTCTATTCTATTCTATATTCTATTCTATTTTAACCAACCTTTTCAACCATCATTTCTATAGATCATCAGTCTCCGGGTCAAGACATCAATCTTTGGACCAATTATTCACAAGACTTAATTGGGAATTCCCCCAATAATGAATTTACAACTATTGTTTTACCTCTGCTTTATCTCCTTATATTCTTGGCAAGCATCTTTCTGAATAGCTTGGCCGTATGGATTTTCTTCCACATCAGAAGCAAGACCAGCTTTATATTATACCTCAAAAACATTGTAGTTGCAGATTTGCTGATGACTCTGACATTTCCATTTAAAATTATTCAAGATTCAAGACTGGTGCCGTGGTACTTCCATTTTTTCCTATGCCGGTATACAACAGTTTTGTTTTATGCCAGCATGTATACAACAATTGTTTTTCTTGGACTTATTAGCCTTGATCGATATCTGAAAGTGGTAAAACCGTTTGGCGATTCCAGGATGTACAGCATTACTTTCACTAAGATTCTGTCACTTGTGGTTTGGATTGTTATGGTGTTTTTAGCTTTGCCAGATCTGATCCTCACTAATAGTTACTCAACTAGGATAAATACCAGTGACTGCTTAAAGCTGAAAAGCCCATTGGGAGTCAAATGGCACAATGCTGTCATTTACTTCAATAATGGCATATTTGTCATTGTGCTGATTCTATTAATAGGGTGTTATATTGAAATATCCAAATATATCTATAAATCCAGCAAGCAGTTTATTAGCTCTTCAAGTCACAAGAGGAAACACCGTCAAAGCATCAGAGTGGTGGTAACAGTGTTTTTTATTTGCTTTGTGCCATACCATCTATGCACAATCCTTTTTGATTTGTGCCAGTTAGATTATTATTTAGGTGCTTCAGCCCACAAGATCCTGTACTACTGCAAGGAAGTGACTATTTTCCTATCGGCAAGCAATGTCTGCCTAGATCCAATCATCTACTTTTTTATGTGTAGATCGTTTTCACGGAGGCTTTTCAGAAAATCAAACATGCGGACAAGGAGTGAAAGTATCAGATCCTTTCAGAGTATCAGAAAGTCAGAAGTGCGGATTTATCATGAATATACTGATTTGTGACATCACTGCTATGCATTTTTAATGGTTGTTTGTACCAATGTGTTCTATTTGTAAATAAAGGTATTTTGCTTGTTTTACAAATTTGAATGTATTTTGTGATTAACATTTGCAGCCTTTCCATGATTTTCAGTTTGAAAAGGAAGAAAACAGTTATTCACTAAATTATTACAAAATATATGTCCATTGACAAGTAAGATTTTTTTTTTACTTACATTAGGATTATTTTAAAAGATATATGGTGCCATCTGGTGGACAGAAGCAGGGTTGTGATACAATGCAAGCACTGAGCTGTTGAAACAATGCTATCTAAGGATAGTTCAAAACTGTAGGCTAAGTTGATTTTGTCGCAGGCTGCTCCCAGCTGTTTCCAAAGAGAACTTCAAAAATTCCAGCCTTGTGAGCTGGCAATAGAACTAAGCCATAAACATAAGCCCCAATTGGTTGTTTCCCTATTTCTTGCCCTTCCCATCCCTGCCTTGCTGATTGTTCCCTCTAACTAGTTCTCATATTTTTCTTCGTTTTCCCAGATATACTCATCCTCTCTCCCTCCCTCTCTCCCTCTCTCTCTCTCTCTCTCTCTCTCTCACACACACACACACACACACACCATTATTGCCTTTCCTGCCCTACCTTTCCCCTATAATGTCTTCTGATAATAATCTTTCCTTTGCTGACTTATGGGTAGCATTATTGTAGTGATGCTACGGCACTCAAAGCATTCAAGAACATCTTGTCCTTTTACTTCTACTCATCTGAAGATCGATGGGAATTTTGCAGCAAAGTACACTGATTGTAACATTTCTACATTCTAAACATCCTAAAGATGATGTCTAAAATATAAACAAAACAGAAGATAAGCTTTGCAATACTAAGTATGGGGACAGAAAATCAGAGGCTGCATAGTTCATTCAACATTGGTAGATATCAAAAGGGAGTTCACTGGGAGAGGTAAGGGTTGAATGGAGCAACAGTTTCTGGGGTTGAGGATAGTTCATTGACTTAACTGCCCCCTGATGGATCAACCGATTAAAGGGGGGGGAATAGCATCTGTCAATCATTGTACATTGTAGCCTGATAGAGCAGAGCATTCATTCATTTCATTTCATTTATTAGACTTGTTAACCGCCCCCTCTCCCCGAAGGGACTCTGGGCGGTGCACAGGAAATTTAAAAACGTATACATATAACAATAATAAAGAATTAAAACTATATTAAACACTAACGCCCTGTGTTAAAATATACCCTTTTAAAACTATACCCCTAAAACCCAATTAACTAATTTCTCTACTAAACTAAGGCTAGGTACAGTAGATTAGGCCAAGCCAGTCTGCTGGAAAAGATAGGTCTTCAATTGCTTGCGGAAGGAGCGGAGGTCCGTAGTAGATCTACGTTCGGGGGGTAGGTCGTTCCAGAGGGTACAGCTATGCAGCAAAATGGCCGCATAGGACCATGACCCACCATTGGAAGAAAGCATGCAAGGTGTTTTGACCAATCACAGCTAAGCTGTCAAAAGATAGAAAGGAAGCCCTGAAGACCATCTGCTTAAGCCAGAAAACAGGTTTTTTTTTTAACCAAAAGCTGTAAAATGCATGTGTGAACCTGGGAAAGGGAGAATGATGATGTTATTGGTTTTCAGCTGTCCAGAAATTATAGCAATGGGCCAAACAGAAAGTATGGCTTTGTCCAGACTCGCGGCTGCCTAACTGATATACTGTAAAACTTAAGTCAGGCTATAATACAATCAATTTAGGCAGAGACCTTATAATAAGCTGCTTTTAATTCATCTCACAAGGCACGACTGGACAGCTTTCTCCAATCTAGTTTCCAGTCATGTTAGCTTTGGCATAAACCACAAGAACAATTTAAATAGCAAACAAATAATCAGGAAAGGATTCACACTGTGCCAAGATAAGTGGTAGCCCTGTTCCAATCTATTTTCTCCTTGAAGAAAGGGAATGCTAATTAAAATCCAAGCCAATCCCCTTACTCATATTTATGGCACTATCTGAAGTAAAATATGAAATGCATTATTAACTTCTCCACAAAATTTACCTTAGGCAATCATAATGCAAATATTTAAAATAAGCAGTAGAAGCAAAGATGCCATTTTGAATTTTATCAAATGGAAGCTTTAAAAGTAGGATTATTAACAGCACTTATAGCCAAAAGGTGGCAATATATTACTGTCAATAACATATAAACTGACATGCCTAACATATTCCCACTAACATTAACTCAAAGGACGTTGGACTTAGTTTACTTGTGGCTATATGGGGATTCTAGGCTCATCTCTCTTTTAACTCCACCTCCAGGTTCTGGCACTTCTGCAGTCCCCCCCAAAATTTTTTTTTAATGTTTCTAATGTATAGTTCTGTGTGCATTTGGCATTTAGTTATGCTGGCCATATAACCACGAAGACGTCTTCAGACAGCGCTGGCTCTTCAGCTTTGAAACGGAGATCAGCACTGCCCCCTAGAGTTGGAAACGAGTAGCACATATGGGCGAGGAGAATCATTTATCTTTTAATGTATAGTTAAACACAATCCAATTGAAACTATCTTATGTCAGAGTTATCTTAATACATGCATCAAGCCTTTTTAAAATTCATATCAATTTAATTAGGCTTTGTTTTAAAATAGGCCCACTTCAAAGGGTTTCTCAGCAGCTAACGGCAACATATAAAATGGATTTAAAACGTGAAAAAATAAATAATACAAACTTTATGAAAAATACTCATCAATTCCTATAATAGCCATTCACAATCAACTAAAGCCAAAGAGAGATATAAAAAGGAGTGTATTAAGTTTTGTTTGTTTGTGAAAGGCACTCAGAATTGGGGCAATAGATACATGCAGGTTATTCTAAAGACTGGTACTCTCACAGCAAATGTTCTTGTCCCATGGAGCTTTTGGGGACTGGTTACACCCAAAAGACTTTATAGATTCCACCACATAGACAGAATCAGTTCTGGCTGTGACAATTCTGGAGGAATCCCACTGCTGCATCTCACTGGACTTTAAAGGTAATAATCAGCATTTTGAATTGGAGCTAAAAGCCTATCAGCACAATGACTTTAATTTTGAAGTTATTCTGTTCTGGAATTATTGTTTCATCAGCAAAATAGTCAAATATTATGATAATTGTACATCTCTCCCTTACCAGAAAATAGATATCCATCTCTCCTCCACATTTACAGATGCAAGTAGTTCTTGGCTTGCAACCATATATTTCGCAATCATCCAAAGCTACAATGGCATTCAAATATGTGACTTATAAGCACCCTTCCACTTATGACCATCAGCCGATTCCTATGGTCACATGATCAAAATTTGGGTACTTGGCAGCCGGCATGTATTTATGACTGTTGCAGTGTCCTGGGGTCATATGATCTCTATTTGTGACCTTCCCAGCCTGTTCTGACAAGCACAATCAATGGGACAAGCTGGATTTGCTTAACATGTAACAACCTTGGGAAAAAAAGATCACACAATCCAGAACAACCAACATAACAATTACCTCACTTAGCAGTAGAAATTCTAGTCCCAATTTGATGGTAAGTTGAGAACTATCAGTACTTAGAAAAATTAAGGCAAAC
>JAPKID020003331.1:0-12466 GCA_026931265.2 Tropidonophis doriae
TTAAACCTGTTTTTTAACTGTAAAATTAGGGGGTCGTCTTATACGCCCGGTCGTCTTATACGCCGGAATATACGGTACTCCTGTCTCAGCTGATCAGGAAAGAACCTGGTGGCTTAGTGGCTAAGGCTTCTGCCTAACATGTAATACAGGCTCAGTTCAAATCCCAGTAAGGGTAAGGCTAGCTGATGAGAGCTAAAAAGCTCGAAATAGATCTATAGTAGTTTCTCTTGTTTATTTACTGATCAGCTCAAAAACCTAACACACACACATACACACACACACACACACACACACACACACTGGTCTTTTCAGCAAGATCCACAGAACAATCTCATTTAAACTAGATTAGCGTGTCGGCCACAAGATGGTGCACTGTGACTGAATTTCAGAGTCCCCAGTGCTCTGTTTCTGACTGATATGGACACTGTTTTCTTTTGAGAAACAGAGGATTTTCTCTCCAAATCCTGTCGTTTTTAATCCGAAGATCATAAAGGATGCTAATCCAAGTAAAATCATTGTGAAGAATTAACTTTTTGGTAGCTCGCTCTCATTCTCTGTCTTATTTACGGTTAGTCTTACAAATGATATTTTCTTCAATAGTGATCTAAATTATACATTATCTTTTGACTGGCATACAAGGTGGCAAACAAATGAAAACAGAATATTGAATTAAACTGCTGAACGTACAGGGAATAGAATCCAAATACAAAGTTGAGTATGAGTGCAGCCCTATGCTAGTCTACGACCATAACGATTTTATGGAGTGCAGGCAAAACATGGGTGTTACCCGTAAGTGTGACATATGATACTTTTATTTTAATTTTTATTTATTTTTCCATCGTTTGTTCAATTTTAATACTGCACAATTCCACCTGGTTATGGCCGTGCCTTGTTTAAGAATCCTTAAAACAGTTCTGCCTTTATTTTTATCTTCCTTACTATGCAAAATTGTGCCAGGGTTTAATTTTTTATTTTATTTTATTCTTGGATTTATATACCGTCCTATCTCCCCGAAGGGACTCAGGGCGGTGCACAGGTAAATATTAAAAACAATACAAAAATACAATATAAATACAGTAAAAATATATTAAATTTAAACCCGTGCTAAAAACATTTTAAAACCCATCTAAAATCTCTTACTACAATCCCTAACAATTTGTTATTAAAATCTAAGCCAGGCCAGCCAGGTGGAAAAAGTGAGTTTTAAGCTCCCGGCAGAAGAGGCGCAGGTCCGTGATGGTCTGAATGTTGGGAGGTAGGTCGTTCCAGAGAGCCAGAACTGCCACAGAGAAGGCCCTTCCCCTGGGGGTCGCCAGCCGGCAGACGGCACCCTGAGGAGGTCCTCCCTGTGCGAGCGGCTAGGACGGAGGGAGGTATGTGGTAGGAGGTGGTCTCGCAAATACCCAGGTCTCGTGCCATGGAGTGCTTTAAAGATGGTTATCAGTATCTTGAAGCACACCCAGAAGGCCACAGGCAGCCAGTGCAGCTCATGCAGGAGAGGTGTTATATGGGAGTATCGAGAAACTCCCAGAATCCCCCGCTTGGCTGCATTCTGTACTAGCTGGAGCCTCCGGGTGTACCCCAAGGGGAGCCCCATGTAGAGAGCATTGCAGTAGTCTAGGCGGGATGTTGCGAGGGCTTGAGTGACTGTGTGAAGGGAGTCCCGATCTAGAAAGGGGCGCAACTGGTGTATCAAGCGAACCTGATAAAAAGCCCCCCTGGCCACGGCCATCACATGGTCATCCAAGGACAGCCGCTGGCGTATCAACACCCATGTTGCGAGTCCTTTCCACGGGGGCTAATTCTGTATGTCTATAATTTGGAAGTTGGAAAGTTTACATATTACATCAGCTACAGGGTCAACTCAATCAATATTCTGTTGCAACTTGACAAAATTAATATGAAAATATTTCAGTACCTACAACGATAATTTTATTGGATTGAGGTACAAGTCATTGAATTGTGTTCTATGATCCCAAAGCTAGCACAATTTTGTTACTCTGGTAAAAATCCCTTTTTCACATGAATGTCAATACTTCAGTTTTCATTTATGCAGTTATTTGTATAATTGATTTAATACCTTGCAACATAATTACACTAAGTAATGATCGGGCTAATTATGATAGTTATTTCACAAATGATTCCATAACTATGAAATAAACCAACCACCAGAAAAAAATGTACCCCTTTTAAGTTTGCTTTTAGCATCATACTGTAAATGAATACAACTAATAAATCTTATCTTCATACTACTTGCATGAACAGCTTCATTTTGACAGAAATACAAGTCCCTAATTAGATTTATTTATTTTTTAATTATTTATTCAGTACATTAACATGTACAAGATAACAGGTATAAGTATAAACATGGACACAAACACAGGAAATGGGTATGAATAAATGGGGACAGTAGGACAGGGAGAGTAAGCATGCTGGTACACTTATGCATGCCCCCTTACAAATCTCTTAGGAATGGGGTGATGTCTACAGTAAACTGTTAAAGGTTAAAATAGTGGTAGTCAACCTGTTCCCTACCGCCCACTAGTGGGCGTTCCAGCTTTCATGGTGGGTGGTAGGGGTTTTGCCCAATACTGAAGCACTTTCTTTTTTAAATTTAATTGACTTCCCTACTTTTTAAATCGCCATTACTGTGGAACTGATGAGCGGTTAGAAAATTTTACTACTAACAGATACAAAAGTGGGTGGTAGGTATCAAAAGGTTGACTACCCCTGGGTTAAAGTTATGGGGGTTAGATGATGTGAATTATCTTTTCCTTTCAATATTCAGAATCACTTTCCTGTTTGTTTCCTTCTATTCCCTTTGTTGCATGGCATCTATACGGTATTCTTTGTAGTATTGTAGAAGTAGGCTACCTTTGCTTATTCCAAAATGCTTATTATTTCACAATTCCTAGCCAGCTCCCATTCAAGTATTTACTAGGACCAACCCCACTTCGTTTCTCAGATCTGCCAAAGTTGATTAAATGTTGCTACCTGGTGACATATTGGAGTAGGAATGGAGTAGGCTAGGAATTCTAAATTTGTTCTCTTGAACTTTGTGGTAGATTAGCTATGAAGTCATGTAAGGTATGGCAGATTCTTCCTTTACTATCTTTGTTTTTAAATTGTAAGCTGCTTAGAGTCTTTCAGGAATTGAGAATCTCCACAGACATTTCAAATTTAGTTTTCTTTTCTTTGAAAACATCTCTCAACCAAGAACTGAAGTGTGTGTGTGTGTGTGCTTGGTGTAGTAATAAGGTAACCATTATGTTTTCCTATTTTTCCCCCATAGACCCTAGCTTATGGTGATATGAACCATGAATGGATTGGTAATGAATGGCTTCCCAGTCTAGGGTTACCACAGTACCGAAGTTACTTCATGGAATGTTTGGTGGATGCAAGGATGTTAGATCATCTAACAAAAAAAGATCTCCGTGTACATTTAAAAATGGTGGATAGCTTTCATCGGTAAGTTATAATATTTTTAATAATGGACATGCATAATCTTTACTCATAGAGGTCTGTACAACTCCTAAATGAATGATACATGTTTATGAGAGAATAGAAACATAGTCAAACACCCTAATAGTCAACATATTAATGTTATGATTTCTGCATTCTTCTCTCACTCTAAATTATTTGCCCCAAAATAGTTCCAGTGTCTATGAAACCGAATAAGAGTTTTCAATAATGATAAAACTTTCCAATTGCCTTATGGTGTGTTACTTTTTTAAAATAACAGAACAAGTCTGCAATATGGAATCATGTGTTTAAAGAAACTGAATTATGATAGACAAGAATTAGAAAGGAGAAGGGAAGCAAGCCAGCATGAAATAAAAGGTAATGCTTTACTAACATAAAATGGGGTTTTCTGAATGCTAATCCTATAAAATATTCTAAACAGAAACAATCTCATAAAAGTACATTGAAGTGCAGGTAAATGCAAACCATCATCTCAAAATGATAACTACTAAAACAATAAGTAAGTAGTAACAGGTTTATGTTTGCAAATAATATCTATCTATTAGCAATAGATATCAATCTGTAATGGAAAATTACTAATAGATGGGCATTACATTAAACAGCTAACTTTGTGAATCTAGAGGTGCATTAACATTGGATAGGCTTTTGGTGTCTATGTGCTTTATCAGTGTAAGATCATCCTTGTAACTCTTCATATGTGTAACAATATAAAAGGAAAAGCATTAAAAATGGCATCTAGCTTCATAATTAGATTTGTACTAAAGTATTTTTCAATTACATTATTAGAGATTATAAATAACATACATTTTTGTTGCTACAGCATATGAATTTGTCTCTAGAAGTTTCATGCATCCATTTTATGGAAAAACTGCTTTAGGTCTAACATTATGGGACTACAATATAATTTTAAACTGCTATGTTGGTTTAGCTCAAATCTTTTATTCTTCTTTTTAAAAATTTGGTTATTAGCCTAAACTCATAACCCCAACCCTAATCTTTTTTGTTTTTTACAGATGTGTTGGTGTGGAGCAATGACAGAGTTATACGCTGGATACAAGCAATTGGATTACGAGATTATGCGAACAATGTGCTAGAAAGTGGTGTGCATGGGTCACTCATAGCCTTAGATGATAACTTTGATTATAGCAGTTTAGCCTTATTGTTGCAGATTCCAACACAGAATACCCAGGTACATAAAGTAACTATTTAAAACCCATTCAATTTCCATAGGATTTGAAATATTTTTTACATTACTGAGTGATTTGTTTAACCATAGGCGCGGCAGATTCTCGAGAGGGAATACAACAATTTATTGGCACTAGGAACAGGTAGACACCTTGATGAAGTAAGTAGTCTTATTTTTATAGAATTAATTATGAACAACAGAAAATAATTGATGTTTGTTGTTTCTATAAAATATATGAAAAGAAAATAAAGACTTTAAAATAGATTGTTGAACATTATTACTTTGCAAATTTAATTACACAAACTGTAGATGAATAGAGAAAGGAAGGAATTAGGTAGTATGGCTATGCTGGTTTTATTAGGAAAAAAGGATGTAGTCACATTAATTAAGAATAAGTTTTGTGTCCAATGGGAAAACAGGTCACTAGCTCATTTCTGCAAAATTCCTATAGTCTAGTCATTTCACAGAATGAAGCCTTATGATATTTACATAATAAAATACATAATATATGAGATTATTATATAATATACATAATATTTTTGCAGGAATAGCCCGAATTGCCAATATGCAAATTAAGACATATACCTGCAATTAGTGATAAGATATATTGCCAGTTTCCTTTAGTCACATATTTTTCCTTAGTGACAAGATTACAACAATTAAAACCGGCACCTTGAATTAAATCCAGAAGCAAACTGGCAGCCAATGCAGCTCATGGAACAGAAGTATGATGTTTGCTTTGGGAGCACACATAATTTACCTGCACCACTGCATTTGCATTAGTTGGACGATTCCATATGCAGGGCGTTACAGTATTTCAATCTGGAGATGATTAAGGTGTGGGTGACTATGAGCAGAATCCCCTGAGGGTGCACATAGCTGTGCAAAGGCCCTCCTAGTGGCAACTGCTAAATCAAATGAAAACCATTTAATCATTTAATATTTTTGTCATTCCTTTTGTTATATTCTGAAGCTTTTATAATAGCTTACAAAAGTAAGTTATAGCTTACTCTGGCTATGTCATTACAGATGTAAGAAGTGCACGTATTGTTAACCTGTTTTCAAAAAGAAACCAGATAAAGATTTCCATAGTATACATGTTTGCAAAAATCTTTTTTAATAGGCAATAATCTACTTTCCTGATCATAACATTTCAAAATGACACTTAGTGCATGGAAAAGATTTCAGCTTTACTAAAATTCAACACTGTATGTTGCAGAGCGATGACAAGAATTTTAGGCATGGCTCTTCCTGGCGAAGACAGTTTCCTCCACGTGAAGTTCATGGAATCAGCATGATGCCTGGCTCTTCAGAAACACTGCCAGCTGGGTTTAGGTTAACTACAACATCAGGACAGTCACGAAAAATGGCAACTGACGGTAAGCCAATTAACACCTGCTTTCAAAATGAATGTTCCAACTTTGCATGGCTGTTAGTTACATTTAATGTAAATTATTCAAATCAATTACATCTATTTCACAGCTAACAGAGAATAAAAGAAAAACATCTTTGAGAGGCAGGGAAAAGGGAATGGGAAAATGGACTTAAGTTTTCAAATCATGTTTTAAACTATTAACATTCTGCTTGTGAAATGTTTGATTATTAGCAAAAAGTCTGTTATGAAGAAAGCATGCAAGAAATGTGCGAATACGAGAAAACAATATAGGTCTCCCATTCAAGACACTTGCCCAGAAATTAAGTGTTTCAGTTGCTGATTAAATATTATTAATGATTTGATTCATATTTCTAAATTAAAGCACATAATCGGATGCTGGATTTGTTTCATTACTGGATTAACGCATTATTGGAAATCCCAAATGAGCCTTCCCACCCGACATAGGTGGACTCTTTTCCCTGTCTCTAGCACCACTGGATGTCTGTAGGTCACACAAAATATTAAATACAAATTCTGATTACGTATTCAGGTTTGGAGTTCATTTAGATATGGGCTATGCAGTTTGGACATATGAACTTGATAAACTCCTACAGATAAATGAAGTAGAACTAATATACTCTACCTGCCTTCCATTCGGAGAGTGATATAAAACACATTGTTTCATCTTGATTTTATATATCATGGAGGCAAATACTTACAGTATGTTTGTTAATATTTATGATGAAATAGCACTATTTTAGGCAAAAGACTAAAAAAGGAAACAAAGCAATTGGAAGTAAATAAGGTAAAATAAAATAACTCACAGCTATTTATGATATTAGAAAAACTTCCATTAATGATGTTTTTCACCTTCTTTCAAGTTTCTTAATATTATTGGATCTCTATTTGCAGTTGCTTCATCTCGGTTACAGAGGTTAGACAGTTCTACAGTTCGCACTTATTCTTGTTGACATATCTAGCATGAAAAAGAGCTCCGAACTGAACTAAAGTGAGTATTCAGACGAAAATACATAAACGATTCCATTCTTTATGGAAACGAAATAACAGGGATACTGTAGGCTACTGCTGAGGTTTGTGCATTTCAGCAATGTTGGCAAACCTGTGACCTGGACTGTAACCAGTGGTGGGATTCAGCCAGTTCACACCAGTTCAGGCAAACCAATTGTTAAATTACCCACTCCCACTATCAAAATGGATCCTGGATGCTACACTGCACTGCACTGCACTGCAATGGAGAAACGGGCAACGGAGCCAGCACGAGGGAAGGAACAGGTCATTTTCCCTCTTTCTTCTCCCTGTTCCTCCTCCTTCCCCCATGCCATCCTCTCTGTTGCCCATTTCTTCATTGCAGCACAGCACCCAGGATCCACTTTGATAGTGGGGAGCTTTGTAATTCAACAACAGGTTCACCCAGGGTCAGGTTGGGAGGCTCATCTTACATGTGTGGTGGAGCTGGAGGACAGGGATGGGCCATGCCTCCCACGACAGTCAACCTGACCCTGGGCGAGCTGGTTTTTAAATTATTTGAATCCCACCACTGGCTGTAACATTTCACGTTGAGATGGACAAAATACATATGATAAACTACTCCTCAATGCAAAGAACTTTTTAAATATCTCATATCTTAGGTGGGCTCTTCAGGCTTAATTTCTTAAGACATAGCTTTCATACTCGTTTTTGTTCTGCTTGTTTGTTTCATGCTACCATCCAAAGGATTACTGCTAATAGTTAGAAGGATATCAAAAATTTGTCACACTCTAGGGCAGTTTCAGCCATGTTCTAAGGCCACAGAGAATGGAACATGATTGAATAGAAGAGGGGAGCAGAGGTCAGTTTCAGTCATGTTACAGCAGCTACATTTTTGATGCTACCACTGAAGCTAATAATACATCTTGTTTGTATTTCTTCAGAAAGTAATAGACAACTATTTTCTGATATACCACTGTTATTTGACAGCCAAATGGGGAAAACAAACTATTGTTCCAAGAGAGGAAAATATACATCAAAACTGGCAGAATAAGTTTACACACACACATACAAGCAGACCTCACACTCAGAGAGCACACCTCATACTGAGTAATGAAACATTGGCAACCAAAAACAAAGTTCAGAGAACACTACACAAACTCTTGCTTATATCACTGAAGACATTTGATAATGCTTCTCTAGAAAATGTGTTGTTGTATGGCAAACATTTCTTCCAATACAAAATTTGATGTACAGTGTGTAGGCCCACTAGGCTCCTTGTAAGATGGAGAAAATCAGGATCCAATAATATTTTATATTCTTAAAATAATCTCCTAAATGTGCGTCTCGTTCTTCCAATAATGCCTCTGGCCAATCTAAAACTGTCTCCTGAAAATGATAAATTATTTTTCTTGCCACATTCTCTTCTACGAGTTGGTGTAATGTTTAAAATCTTTTTTAAAAATTAGTAAATACGAATTGTATTTTCCTCTATACCAGTGGTTCTCAACCTTCCCAATGTTGCGACCCTTTAATACAGTTCCTCATGTTGTGCTGACCCCCAACCATAAAATTGGTGTCTCGATTACGAAAACCATCTAACATGCTACTCACTAAAATTTGTACTCTCACAAAACAAAATCAGTTTCCTTATTTTTTTCTAAAATAAGGTAGCCATGTTTAAAAGAAAAAATAAGACACAAAGAAACGGTAATCCTCTACAAATGTTTTAATAAATAAACTCCATTTACTGAGATTTTTTTTCCAGATAATCTAACTATATCTACATCCTTAATATAAAGCATAAGCATCTCTATGTTATTCTAAGATTAGTTTTTGAAACAAATAGAAAATTACAAGATTTCAAGCTATTTTAGCTATTCTTAGAGATGACTTTAAATGCAACCAGTGAATCTTCTACTATATATCTTTGCTGATCCCATCTTCACTCTGCCTTACCTCTTTCCCACCTTAACGAAACTTTATTTTACAATTGCTACTCAGAGATTACTACTGTAAAAGAATCTGTACCATGTAAATATTATCATTAAATAAATTGTTTTTCCTTACTTCTAGATGCCACCTCTTTCTTCTATTTTACCAGAAGTGCACTACCATCATCTTAAGAAGCTTTTTATTCCAAGAACAGGGTAATAGGGAAGAAAATATAAATGTTTATCAATCTAAAATGTGTGGTGATCTTTTTACATATTTAGTTGTAATGTGCAACCTGCCAAATACTACTGTCGCATAATTTTTTAATCCTTTCTGTGGAGTTGATACAAAAGTTGGTCACACGCTCCACTGAAATGACTGAATAGTGTGTAGCAACAATATTGTCCAGATTGCACATCTAATGTAGTTTAATTGATGATTACTAATTTTTAAAATTATACATCATGACAAATTTGGCCAATGTGCAGAAATAATGCTTTTATCAAAAGTGGGCCTTCATTTTGAAATGTGTTCCATCTGTTTTATTGTAATATACTAGAATTACATGTATTTATGGTGGAATTTCTTTTAATATGTGTCTCATGTAAATGGATATAAATATGATTTTTTTAAAAAATATGTGGTACATGGGGTCTTAGTGCAAACACTTGACAAATACATTGTCAGGTATACTGTTTGTATCTTTTCATTCCACTATTTTTTACAATTTTGAATTGTAGCAAAGTCAATTGGATATTGAATAGCAAAAAGTTATTAGATGCTTCATCGTGTTCCTACTTTTTCGAAAATTATATACCATTATTTAAAGTGAATTCTTGCCTCTAATGATCAAGAGGGAAAAGATTTAAACATGAAACTTGAGCCAAAAATGGACCTATAAAGGCAAAACAGAACTCTCATACACATATACAAACATAACAAACAGAAATGCATACAAAATTGTAGAAAAGCACTGTGATTGCTCTTTTTTTTCTAAAACCAACATGAAGAAAATCTGCAAAAATCAGAATGAAATTCAGAAAGCAAGAGACATTTTCCTCAATGGCTACGAAGAAGCAATTACCAAGAAGCAGCTAGCTTTGCTAGCATTTTTTTTCCTCAAAATTCTTTACATGCTAGCTAAAACTGGCCTTAAACTAAATGATGAAAAGAAAATAGATCTGATTTTCAACATTTCAGTTGTATAACAATACCCTCCGTGTCTCCATTATAATCGGGTATTGGAACAGCTGCTTGTCTAATGTTAGGCTTTCATTCAAAAGTGGCCTTGCTGAGACTTCACTGAAGTCAACTTTATCAGAGGAAATAACTAAAAGACAAAACAGTTATTATATACTGTATAGAAGTTTAGAGGAGAAACTATTATGTGGTTTTATTTGATGGTGTTATTGATGTTTGCCCTTTGTTATATTGGAAGTTTCAAAGTAAGAACTATTTAATAATGTAATTTACCTACTCTATTTGCTAATAATCTTTCTGCCTGATTGATCTTATTGTAGCTTAAGTCCTGTCCTTCAGCAGGCTTATCTGCAAAACATCTGCACGTGCATTGGTTTTACTGCATTTTTAAAATTTTAAACAGATTTCAGTTAACTAAATGGTGACTGGTTTTTTTCTCTCCCCCTTGTCAATAAAATAAAATCAGTGCTCTTTTATGTGTTCTGTCTGTGGTAGAGTTGCATACACCATGGTTTCAACTTTAATTTTGAAAGACAAATATGTTTAAGTGACAAATATAGCCAAGACATTCTTATTTATCAGGTTATTAAAGTACAGAATGTTTCCCATTCCAATGATTTGGAAATTTGAGATACCCCATTTTGAGTTTGAAGTAGTTGTTGGGAGTTCAAAATGATTATTACACATCACAGTATATACTATCTCAATTATTGTATCAGAGATCAATACATTTCTAAAATGTTCAAAAATATTCATTTCTTATTTGAAATGCAATGTTTTAAAATTGAATAATTTGATTTACTCAAAAGTGTTGGAATTTAAAGTGGTTTGCACAGAGTACTATGAAAGAAACCAATTTCAACTCATTCTAGTTATGTTACAAAATGTTTCTTTTCAGTAGACTGCTGTATCTTTTCCAGCTAAACATCTTCCAGACAGAAAATACATGTTAATTTTTTTATTTGTTCTCTGCCTTAACCTTTATGATTCTTGTGGAGGTACAGAAAAGCGCATGTTTTTTCAAAAGCTGAAATGAGGAATTCATAATCTACAATCTACCAGCCTGAGCTACAGATCATTCCACATTTCTGTTCCAAGTGTTTTGTTTTTTTTCATGTTGGCTTGCTTCCCTTCCTTGCTTCTTGCTTCTTATGGAGTCTGTATAGGAAGCCAGAGACCAGGTAGCTTTTGGATTAAAACTCATCCCACTACCTCCCCAACCCTCCAAAAACGATTAATGTACTTGCCCACAACTACCTTGAACAAACCCTCCTTTGCTTAACACATAAGAAAACTTGGCCTCTCCTTTTAATCAAAGGGGGATTCCTTAGATTGCAATCTATATTGTACTTTATTAATCAGCAACTTTCATTGAAAGCAACTGGACTCATTCCTCAGAGAATTAAAATTTGACTGCAAGAGTTCTCAGCACATGCCAGGTTATGGAAGGGAAGAGACAGGTAATAGACAAAAGATTTACTCAAATTTATTTTCAATAAACATTTTACTGATTTCTACATAAGCAGGTTGAACAACCCTCAAGTTAGTATCACAATTCTCCCTTAATTTCAAAATTCTTTGCAAGCAAATAGACAATTCATGAATGCCATCTGATTTCTAGCACCTTTCTAAGTAAAAGGATAAAGCAAAAGAGGATGTCAGAATGAAAGAGAAAGCTATTTTCATCCCCTCCCAAATACCCTCATTATATGAAAGCCCCCAACAAATTACTCATAGATATGATGCTTGACCTTCCTTCCCAAATAAACACTGTCAGGGTGTTTCTCTGCCTTTCACATTTAAGGCTACTCAGGTAGGGGTGCAGATAGGTGCAGGAAAATGCTTTCGGGTATTACAGCAGCAGAACACTTCCACTACATTAAAAACTCCCCTGGCCACCCTGCTTTCATAATAAAAAAAGCTTTACCCAAATTCATTATCATATTATGGGTAACAACCCTGTGTAGAATGATCAAATATATACAAAGATTTTTCCCATGACTGCCAAGTGATTAAAGCTACCAAATACCTGTTTATAAAAGGGTATAACAGTGTTTTAAAATAATTTGGGTATTAAAAATTTTAGAGACTGCATCTCTCAAAGTTTTAACACTAGGGGGCAATCTTTTTGAACTATATCAGTGGGCGGTAGCCCCCCCCCCCAGGGGGGCGGTGGCACAACTTGGGGGGGTACTAGGAGGCAAAGTAAAGTGGCTGCAGGGGGGCGCTAGGAGGCCATGGGGGGGCACGGAGGGTGAGGAAAAAAAGATCGTAAATTGCTGCAGAGGGCGTCGCCCCTA
>JAPKID020003332.1:0-12465 GCA_026931265.2 Tropidonophis doriae
GCGTATAAGACGACCCCCGATTTTCGGTTGACTTTTTGGGGTTTCAAAAGTTGTCTTATACGCCGGAATATACGGTAGGTAGGTAGGTAGGTAGGTAGGTAGGTAGGTAGGTAGGTAGGTAGGTAGGTACTCAATGCCACTATTTGATTATAGTTTCTAATTTTGACTTGCACATAATGTATAAGCAAATCTTTGCCAGTTCCAACAAAATGACGTATTTTGCATACTACACATCTAGAAAGGGATCAGTTTTCTAGAAGAAGAAATAAATCCTACAAAGCTTGTTTGCATGGTTTGTAACTATGGTTTGGTATCTGCTTTGCATCTCCTAAAGGAGTACTGTTTGAACTTTCTATAACACAAACTACTAAATGTTCCGAAAAGACATGGGCTTTCCTTTTCATGTCAAAAGAAACCCCATGATAAGTTTGTTTATAGTCATGTCCTCCATTTCAAAATAACTTTTAAAACTAACTTTTGTATCAAAAAAAAGTATGTTGAAATGAAGTACTTACTTGTTTACTTGAGCTAAAAGATGAGCAGACTCTGGCCAACTGCCTGTTAGAGACCTGATTCAGTGCACCATCAGCCATCTGACCAAGCCAGAGCCCATCTTCTGCTTTCACTCAGCCTCCCTCATGCATCAGTGGTCAGCCAGCCAGCTAATTGCCAATGAAAAGAGAAGGGCAGATCTAAGGCAGAGAATAGGCGTTGGCAAATCAACTTGGGGATCCCTGTGAACCAGCAGTGATCTGTAGATCAGAGTTTAGATATCACATCTTAAATTAAATCTATTTGTTTGCTAATGAACTTTTAAATTTAAAATTTGGACAGGAAGATAGTAAAAATCTGATCAATGTCAATATTTTAAACTGTTGCCTGGATTGTTCTTCCTGTACTACTACTGTTTTGTACTGGCTTGGAATATAGAAATAAAATTAGATATGTTTTGATTCCTGATATAAATTGAATGAGGCTGGTTAAAACAAATGCATTCTTAAATATTGTTCTTTTTTCCTCTCAGAAAACCAGCCAACAGAAACAGTGACATTATATCATTATGGTATCAAAGATCTGGCTACTGTTTTCTTCTACATGCTAGTGGCAATAATCATACATGCTGTTATTCAAGAATATGTGTTAGATGTAAGTACTGTTCGTTAGAATAATAACGGGCACTACCACAGTAGAAGTTGACTGAATGCATTGTAGACTTGCATTATGGATTTTTGATATATATATAAGTAACTTATTATCTAAACTATCATAACTATCAATAATGACATAACTTTTTTCTTTAGAAAATTAACAGGAGAATGCACTTTTCCAAAACAAAACACAGTAAATTCAATGAATCTGGACAACTCAGTGCATTTTACCTTTTCTCTTGCGTCTGGGGAACAAGCATCCTTGTGTCGGTGAGTAGGTCAGAGGAAGATATATAATCGGGAGTAAAACAGTTGACTATGATCACACAACTATGTTGCCTTAAAAATAGTCATCACATCAAAAATGTTTTTCGTTTTCTTTATAATTCCCTTTTGAGTCATTAGTACTGTTCTATGGTAATGAAATGCTCAAGGTATCAATGTTAAGTTTTCCAGAAGAATTGTAAATACACAGATAGTGCCATTCATTTTATTGCTTGAAAGGAAAGTCAAAGATAAATAATATGCTAATGATGGCTGCACTTATTGGCTGCAGTATACAAGTGAAAAGATCCAAGGAAGATTAATATTTTCCTAGGACAGTAGATACTGAAGTCTAAAAAATTAGAAAATATGCTGCTACATGAAATTATTAAGCGGGAGTGGTACTTGGGCTGTATAATTTATCAATTCATTTGTTTATGAGGCCTTGTCAGCCAAGATACATTTGTGTCCAGGAAAGGTTCTCATATAGTTTTATGGTACAACAAGGAGTTCACATTTTTTTGAAGATATCTTATATGCATCTGGCATTAATTTGAGCTCTCTAAAATATATAGTTCACATAAAACTGTTGCTTCTCTTTCTTGAATTTAGAACCACTTTGTTTAAAACAAGGAAATCACAGTTCAGTTTGAGGCTTACTAAGTCATTTAATTCAGATTTCTATGTCAGCCTTCCACGCTATCAGTCATGCTTAGAAAGAGGTTAAGCAACTTCATGGGACATTGGATTAATATTTCCTGTGTCTTATTTTCAGGAAAACTATGTATCAGATCCAACATCACTCTGGAGAGACTACCCACACACATCAATGCCGTGAGTTATATTAATTAAGAGTTTAATTAATAATATCTTCTTTTATCTACCTGACTTTTGTAGTTATTAAAATTATTTAATTATGTATAAAGATATCTAGTATTTTCAGGCAAATAACGGAAGTTATTTTATTAGCAATGCATCTACAGTAACCTTGTTATGTCATTAGTTTTTAAGTACTCCCAAAAATTACTCCATTTTTAAAAACGTAGCCCAATAAAGGTTTTTGTGTGAAATAATTGGTACATTTTAAATTTTGATTTTTACATGTTGTATTCTGCAGGTTTCAAATGAAGTTCTTTTATATCTCACAGATGGCATACTGGTTTCATGCCTTTCCAGAATTCTATTTTCAGAAGATAAAAAAAGTAAGATTGCATGTAATTTCTTGTCCATAAGCTTACAAATTAAATGCATAAATAATAAATATGGTTATCCTGATAAGAAGAAGCAGAGTTTTGTCTATGGGATTTTCAAAGAAAGGTACCTTTGAAATGGAGTTTGCTTGTAATCTGAAAAAAATGTCAGAGAGAATATGTAAGGTTTATATATGTAACTTCAGACTCTTGTGCTCTTGTCCTACTTGCATATATGGAAGATTTTGCTTCCTGTTTCAGTCAGTCCAAATCTGCCTCTCTTTTCCCTGCTCTTGCAGCCAGTTCAAGCACCTTCTAAAATTGAGAAACAACTTCTTGATTAGTTTTAAAGAACCAAGAAATGAACCTTCTATAATTTCTTCTTCTAAGAGTCTGGTTTAACATTATGACTCTTCCCCACTCTCAAATATTCCCCATATTTATTTTTGGACTTTTGCAGTAAGAGTTGTTACAGTGTGGAACTTAAGTTATAAATTGACCTATCCTGGAACTTTTGACAGTAAGCAACATCACCATTTATTTTAATAAAGCATTTTGGCTGATTTCAGATAGTACACTGAAACACGAATAAATAAACTGTTACAGCTTAGCATGTTATATACCCTGTCATAGTGTCCTTTTTTAAGACCACTGCATAAATTAAACAGGTTCTTTTTAGGCACTAATGGAATAGTTAAGTGTTTTATACCACTAACAAACATGGTATTTTCTATTAAAAACAAAAGTAAGCAAGAAAAAGAGGATTTATTGATCAGACAATTTTACAGTAAATTTATGAGTAATATTTTTTTTCTAAGTGTCAGGTAATGGACAACAATTCTTATAATTCCCAGATAGCATGTTCTGCAACCTTTGGGGCTGACAATTGGAGAGGGAGATAGATAAGAAACACAATTATGAAAGCTAATTGAATATGGTAAGAATTCTTGGAGAATTCATAAACTTGCATCTCTTTCATAGGAAGACATTCCTCGCCAGCTTGTTTACATTGGACTATATCTTTTCCATATCACTGGAGCTTATCTATTAAAGTGAGTGGCATTGTTATTTTGCTGTGGGGAGGGAGTCCCGTAATTTGTACAATAACAGTCCAATAATTCGTAATAAATAAAAGTTTTAAAAATGGTACCTCCAAACGATGCTTTAAAGATCATCTTGCAATATTTTCTATAGCATAGTTTAGAAGACAAATTAAGCCATAAACGTACACATCAATTTTCAACATGTACTAATGTTTAGAAGGGTTCCATCCACATTTTAATAGATAGCATGGCACTAGCAAAGGTTTCTAGAAAGAGAACTTGGCAACTACTCATTCATGGAATCTACTGTCTTCCCTACCATCCAAATAGATATGTGTTGTTCTTTACACAACTTAAAGGAGGGATGAGACAACACTTGTTTCCATCATTTAATTACATTGGGAATTTGAGATTCTATCCTAGATGTACCAAATGTTCTCAAGATCCACTTTTATGACAAACAGTTCTAAGGATCTTTTGTTTCTTTACCAATTAACATCTGGTGTATTCTTTTTTTTATAGTTTGACCCATCTTGGCCTTGTTCTTCTTGTGTTACATTACTTTGTGGAGTTTCTGTTCCATATCTCCAGACTTTTTTACTTCAGTGATGAAAAACATCAGAAAGGGTATATGCTTCTACTGTCATATCTCACATATGCTATCTCTCATATTGTAAATGTTGTATAGAAATATTGTTCATATTTAGTTAATACTTGCTGCATGCATAAATACTTACATATATTGTATATAACAATACAGTGAATATTACCTGCTTTTTAAATAAATCAAAGATGCCTGCTGTATGCCATATATTAGTAGCTCTGCTTATATGAACATTTTGTTCAAAATAGAATTAAACACAATTGGTATATTCATTTACATGCAAGGATCTCAAATTTGTTAATTTTAAAGGATGCTCTTGATATGTCCATACCTAAGAATACTCGCCTAGAATATATTCTTCAACCCAAGAATACACAATAACTTTTCCAGAAGGTTTTTTTGTGCTTTATCAGTGGGGGATAGCAATGTTGTATCAAATCCATGCCAGAGCTCAATAACATCATATAGAGAAGAATCTTTCCTGATATGTTTTAAAAAATGTTTTATCTTAGCAGGCATAATTATTCGCCCAGAAAACTTAGTACATAATGCATATAAATATCTGAAAGTGAAGATGTGAATAACACAGTCAGTGGATGAATTCTGATAAATCATGTATCTTTTATTTCTTTCTGCTAGGTTTACATTGTGGGCTGTTCTTTTTGTTTTGGGAAGACTGCTGACCTTAATTCTGTCTGTCCTTACTGTTGGATTTGGCCTTGCTAGAGCAGAGAATCAAACTTTGGATTTTAGTACTGGAAACTTTAATGTGCTGCCAATCAGGTATAACACAGATATATGTTCATGGATTATATGATATTAAAACAAAAGTTATTATCAGAGAAATTTGTCTTGAACTAATTGCTTGAGAAAGCTGTTGACTTTGTTAGGAATTTTGGGTAGGTTGTTAGGAGAAATAAAATGAATATTTAAAATACTTTTTACTATATTTTGAAAATTATTTTGTCATATTAATGATGGTTCAAAACCATGATTTTTCTAATCTGGGCTTGTTTGAATTATCTACAGGGCCAAACAAAATTGTAATGTTCAAAATTAGCAGATGCATGCTAATTGTGCCATCTGTTTTGAATTAGAATACATAGGGTGATGATTATATGATACAGGTAATCCTTGATTTGTGACCATTTGTTTAATGACTATTCAAACTTGCAATAAGACTGATCTTCACACTTACATTCATCGAAGCATTCTTGAAGTCACTTGATTGCAACCTGGGTGCTTGGAAGCCAGCTAACAACACTTGCAGCATAATATAGTCACATGATCACCATTTACAATCTTGCTGGCCGGTTTCTGACAAGTAAAGTCAATGGGAAAGCCAGCAGATGGTCACAAATCAGAGTCACGTAAGGTCTCACTTAATGACCATGGTTAAGTTGCTTAATGACAAAAAGCTATAAAATTGGGGTCAGTCATGTCATTGTACCACTTAATAACAAATTATTGTGGTAAATCAAGGGCCACTTGCAAGTTCATGGTTACCAAAATATTTTAATAGTGAATGGCACTAAAGTTAAAAGTCAGTGTGAAAAAAAAATTTGGGCATATTGTTTAACAACTTTCCCAGAGGCAGCAGCTCTTCCTAGGTTCTGTATCTGTATTTTTAACAAAAAGAAACCCTGAAATTAAGCTGAGGGCCTCACATTTCTTAACTCTGTATATAAAACCTGGTACTAAATTTACTTTGATTTTTTTTCCAATGTTACGTTGTAATAGCTCAATTATAGTTTCATGGCAGAGTGAGAGTGACCACTTAGTGATGTCTGGTAATTAGAAAATACAAAAAGGATGATGAGGAGAAAAAACAGCAAGATGCTTGATGCTCACTTTCAGAATAAACTCATTTATTTTTTATTACAGAAGACTGGCTGTATTTGCAATTCTTGAAAGCATGCTATGACAATATTTTCTATTCTTCCAACTATTGTGCTGGCATTTATCTAGCCCTATGGTTTGACTTCTTTCAGGGGAGATATGGTCTTCAGGGAAGAAAATGGTCTTCAGAATTCAAGACAGATATGCCATTGGTTAAACTATTATATCTGATCCATAGCATTCTAATTTAGTTGCTGCATAAAAACATGTATTTGCTATGTGACATTTTAAACAATGATTCTCTTAATATATGTATTTCTATTTATGATCTTCCTTTTGCTAGTCCACCAATATACCAAATTGTTTACACCAGTAACAAGCAAATTAAAGATTAGTTAGTAGCTTTCCAGAAACATCTTCCTAAAAGAAACAGGTTTTCTAATCCTTTCTATCTCTGGATCATCAGGAATTCTAATATTCTATTATCTGGTCTTTATAGAATCAGTGTGCTGGCATCAATCTGTTTAACACAGGCCTTTATGATGTGGAAGTTCATTAATTTCCAATTAAGACGGTGGAGAGAACATTCTTCACCTCCTCAACCAGTGAAAAAGAAGTTTATGACAACAAAGGGCAAGCCCTTGAAAAAAGAAAGAGGTTTGTGCCTTAATGATTTCTGTATATTTTTGGTAGAAGTACAAAAGGGAAGTAGTTGCTTTGCACAATTAGAAAACTGTAGATGATGTGGTTTAATCTGATAACAAGTTCTCTAATATAAATCTGCAACACATCATTGGGCATTGGACATTGGGTTGCTAAAACTCATACAGTGACTGTTCAAAGATACAATTTCACTGAACAACCCAGCCTGCAAAGTTGTGACTGTTGCATCATTCCTATGGGTTATATGAATGGATACTGGGCAACTGGCTTGCAATTAGAATAGTTGCAGTATCTTGCAGACACGTGGTCTTCATTGGCAGAATTACTTACCTGATGACTTCCCACAAGCAAAGTCAATTGGAAATCCAGCAGGAGGTTGTAAGTCACTCATTCGCTCTCCATAGCACCCACCCCATGGTGCTCAACACGCAGCAGCACTACCACCACCACACACACCTTTCTCACACATACACACACCAGCCTGCTTGCCTAGAATTCCTGCCCATGTTTTCATCATGTCAGGTCCTCACATAACAACCCACATAATTCTGGGGTTATGATGGCAACCAGGATTGTTAGGATTGCCAATAGTAAATCGTGTGATCACCTGAATGTCACACTTTATGACTGCATTTCTTAATGATGGCAATTCCAATCCCAGTTGTTGTTATCATAACATAAGGACTACCTTATTTTCTAGGCAGCTCACAAAAAGACTATTATGCTTATTTCTTCATGGAGTACTAGTAGATGGCTTGGCACATCTTGTTACATATTTGGTCTGGGGGATTAAGAAAAGGGGGAGAGAAGCAAACTTGGGCAAAACTATTAAGTTCTTCAATTGAAAGCTAGAATAGAATAGAGGGTCAAAGAAGAAAAAATGCATTGTTATCTCAGAAAATATGAGTGATGACCCTGAATGCTTTGGGTACAATTGTTGAGATAATGTTACCGCATAGAAGGAGAAAACTGATGAGCTGTATTCTCCTCAGAAGGATCGACTTTCTCCATTTCCCTAATATTCTAAAGTGACTGAACTTGATTCAGCAGTGCTTTTTTGTTAGAGGCGAAAATGAATACCATTTTAAAATCGGCCGGTTGAAATCTCTGGACATTATACTATTAAAGCATCTGTGAAAAATATTCTGATTTATGATGTGCTTGTAACTTCTTCCCCCAAATTAATTTTAAAGCTCTCTATTAAGATGTTTTAAATCTTCATAATCTATAGGCTTGGAATCCAGAGAGTTAATTATGTTTGGGTTTTTTTTATTTTTAGAAAATGGAATCAATGGAACATTAACCTCAAATGGAGCAGACTCGCCTCGCAACAGAAAAGAAAAATCGTCTTAAAACAGAACTTTATTAAATTAATTGACTAATATCCCCAAAGAGAACTGCTTTTTACTTGGAAAGTGCTTCAACACCATAGTTCCTACTGTTAACAAAAAATATAATAAAATTAATGCCTTTTTGATTATTGATATCAGAATGTTTTGTGCAACCTTTTAAATGTTTAAATGAAAAAAGCCACTTTATTTTTAATAGCTATGAAAATCTTTTTGAGTATTAATGAGAATTCACTTCTAAAATCAGTACAGTAATACAATCTGCCATTCCTTATAGTTTTATAGTGGTTGAATTTAATCCATTTGAATATGATAGGACATTTTTTGTTTTAAAGGAGAAGTTAAATCAAGGTTAAAGTTGTTCTATTTTTTTAGACATTCTCTAATATTTAGGTTTATATTTTAAAATACATCTTGGAACAGAATTTGTAAACTGCAAAAACAATTAATTTTTGTAGATAATATCTACACTGATTCAAGAAATTTCCTTATTAAAACACAGTTGACTGATTAAAATGTTGCTGTGTAAGCATTTATCTAGGAATCGCTTGTGTAATTCTTGATTTAGTAACAAGTTGTTTAGGAAGTAACTGAATGGGTGGCCAGCCAGTGACGGCTTACCACCTCCTAGCCTGTTTAAGGGTTACAGTAGATATTCCATGCCATGGTTAGAATTTTTGAGACTTTGCGAAGTTTAAAGGTGGAAATGGATCATGAAGCGGACTGCTGTTACTCTCACCTTTAAAATCTATACAAGATCTGAAAACTGCTAAAAATCCTATTATTGAAATTCCTTTGCAAGGTAACAGCACTTCAATAGTGCAGTTTGTGGAAGGAGAGATTTTAAGAGAGGAAATGGAAGTATGGACATCAGCCATTTTTTCTTTGAATTTCAGAAATGTAATGGTGCTGACCATCCTTATGAAGTTTATAGATTCACAATCCTAATTTAAGAATATGAATATTTAATTAACAAGTCAAATACAACTTGTATGGAATTCAAAATAGTATTGAGTCTTATTGTTTTGTTATATTCAAATCTAACCTGTCCTTTTAGAGCTCAAGGCTTTGCATTTCAAAATCTCATGTGCTCCTTACAACAGCCCTTAGTGATAGATAGACCACACTTAGTGATGTGGTTGGTCCAAGGTTATCCCACGAGTATTATGATCTGTTTGTGATCTGAACTTGGGTCCCTCTAGATAAATGATTACATTTAAACTACCATTCCACAATATATTATATTATGATGATGGTTTCTCAGCTTTCTTAATTATATCTGATATAATTGAAGGAGGTAAGACAGAAATAGGAGTGGCTAAAAAATGATAACTTTGCTTCCTAAATTGATGAGAGGAATTCATTTCTACTTGCAACCTCAAACATCTTTGTTCTCATTTGTAAATGAGCAATGTGGGCATCTTACTTGAAGTTCCTAACTCTATACTCTAAAATACTTTTACTGGCCTAGAAAGTGTTGTTCTTACTGGATATTGGGCACAGATATCCTAAGTTTGCAAATTAGATAAATTTATATCATTTATAAAATTGCTTCTAATTTTCTATATTGTACAATTATCTTGAATAAGGCAAACCTAAAAAAAGAACTAATGAGACTCAATCATCTTCTATATAATGTTAATTCAACGTTACTAGATTGGGCCAGGATTCCTGAACAAACATCACTTATATCATCCTTACAGCATTTATTGAGTTTAACAAAAAATGTAAAAGTAGCAATAGGAGTCATCTAATCACCAGTAATACCTAAGAAGAGCCCTTTTGCAACTAATTTATGTTGTATATTTCTAGCTTCCAAATGGTTAATGAAGCCAAACATCATCTACGTGAGATTCAGCTTCACAGTTTAAAAGTAGCTGCTTAAATGAAAGTGTGAAAAATATATGAATTCAATAGTATAGTAGTTCTGAAACATGCTCAAAATTATCTTTTTCTTGTAATTCTGCTCTGGATTGTTAACTGATTGCTATCAATATGATAAAAAAATGATCCAATCTAATTAACTAGAATCATTGTGGGGAGAAAAGAAAAAATATTGTATAATGCCCCCCAAAATCTTTCTTCTGAAGAATGGCATGCTGTCTTAAAATAAGTAAAAATTGCTTGATGCCTAACTAATCAAAATCTGTCTTTATGGAAATAAGGAAGAGCCACAAACTTCCCTTTTTCTGTACAACAGTTGTACATTTATCATAAATGACTCTGGGATATCCAATTTTATAAGCAGCTGAAAATGCATTCTCTTGTTAGAAGTGTTTCTCTTCTGTCTGTTTATTCTTTAACACTACTGTCTGTTTATCCAATGCTAATCCTTTGAACCAGATTTCCCTGCCTTGTAACCAAAGATGCAAAGGGCTTTGACAGCAGTACTTTCCTGTTGTTGGAGTTAGGTGTGTCTATTTTTTGAAAAAGTCCTTACCTTGAATAATTAATTTATATTACTGATTTGCATTATGCGTGAGCTTTGAATCCAGGTAGTTTCAACTCTCCTTTTCTATTTGAAGTGGAGGTGGAGTAAAGTGGAGCTAATTCTATTTTTTTTTCTTATGATCTTTATTTTGCTTACTATTTCTTTCTTCTTTTCTGTATTTACCATGATATAGTTTATCTTGAAAAGGAATAGAGTAATGAATATTTATAGTCAAGCTTTTTCTTTCATACAAATAGCAAAGAAATGAAAAGCCACAGATTACTTTTTTCTATGCCACACAGCTATATATTTCCCTTGGAAATGGAAAAGTTAAAAAAAGTTACATGTTGAGCTAAGATTATGAAAACTAGTGGTTTCTGTTTCTCAATAAGGAAACTCACACTTGGAAAGCTTTAAATATGGTGAATGGTTTTGATGTGGTAGTCAGTATCAAAGCTATAACTAACAGACATTGAAGTGAACTTTCAGTCTTATGCCAACTCTGGAAGGTAGATTTGACATAGGTTTTGATATTTGGCAGGCAAAGTAATGCTGTCAGCATTCCAAGTAAATACACCCATTGAAAATAGAATTCCAAGGCAGGTAGATTTCTCAAATAACAGTTTGTTATTGGCTACATCATATTGGCACAACTGGTGAAAACCAACTTTGAAAGTTCCCATGATTTTCACCTAATTAAAAGGTGAAAGTTTTCCCCTTCCCCCAAGTCATCAGTCACATTGTCCAATACAAATGCTGGCCAGTCGCTGCATTCCTCCTTTCCCAGCCACTTGTTGGAATGACCTTGGTTCCTACCAGTAAAGTTTTTGTTTTGACTGCAAAGCCCCAGTTAACTAGTCCCCCCCCTGCCCGCCACCTCTTCTGCTTTTTGGCAATCCTGAAGCCACAAAGATGGCTTCAGCCAGGTTCGCTTCAAGTTTAACAAATGCTTAGATACATTTGGAAAGGCGGGGGGAATCCTGCAGTAATCACAATAATACATCTTTTAAAACTTAAGAAAAGAAAATTTAACTAAAAATGTATGTGTAATATTACAAGACCCCAAAAACATTGTGGCTGAAATGAAAAGGAAAGATTGAGGCGAAGGAGAAAGATTGGACACACACTGTCTGAAAGTGTTGTTATTTATCTTGAAGGATGAAATACAAAACAGGGAGGGGGGAAACAAAAGACATACAAAAACAAAAAACATATGTACAAAAAGAACTCCAAATATGGGAAAATGCATGCACCACACTCAACATGATGCATACATGTGCAGCAGGAAAATCAGACTGGATAAAGCATTTATCATAACCAGACCATATGAAAAAGTTTTAGAAACAGATTGATAGCAACTATAGGCTCTTTCATTAACCATATCTATCAGCAAAAGGTGGTGATATTGTGGGTTATTGTCACGGGGTGCAGCGACCACTACTTTATGTTGCAAATGGGTCTTTTAGCTTAAATTTGTTACAAAAAAAGCCAGAAGTAATTTCATGGCGAGATGATAAACAAGGACAACGTTTGTACGTTTTTTGTGCAACAAAAAAAGGAAGATGGGGAGGAGCAGGGGTAAAATGCTACGGGTTTGGGCTGGTTCGCCCAAACCGGTACTAAAAAAAATGCTACCGGTTCAGGTGAACAAGTAGCATTTTTTTACTTCCTTTTTTTACTGATTCCAATGATCAGCTATGCGACAATCAGCTGTGCCATGTGATTACAGCTGATTGTTGCACAGCTAATCAGCTGTGCCGTGCAATTTAAATTAGCTAGAAAGCAGGAAATCCTGATTTCTAGCGAATATAAATCGCACGGCACAGCTGTTCCTCCCTTCACTGTTTTGCTTATTTCATAGCAGAGTTGGAAGGGACCTTGGAGGTCTTCTAGTCCAACCCCCTGCGTAGGCAGGAACCTTATACCATTTCAGA
>JAPKID020003333.1:0-12465 GCA_026931265.2 Tropidonophis doriae
CCTATTTTTTAACTGTAAAATTGGGGGGTCGTCTTATACGCCGGGTCGTCTTATACGCCGGAAAATACGGTATATGTAATAATTAGGTGACCACCAATTTTAAATGATTTGAAGAGTCACTAATTACATCAGTTTAAAAGCAAATGCAACTGTCTGGTTTAGAATTGCCGTGATAGATAATATCTCATGTTGAAATCAAAGTTCCCATTACAACGTTTGCAACAAAGTGATTGTAGATGGTAATCTGATCTGAAAACATTTGTGTTGATTTTATTGCATTAATTGTATAGTTATCTGTCTTGGAATAAACAGTTGATAATAACTACATATTTTTGTATATAGGCTGTCAATCCTATGTGAAAATATTGATATAGCAAAGAAGAAGTTGCCTGTTCATACACTAGATGGCTTAATACTGAGTTACAAGGTAATACTTGCTTTTATTGAAATGGAAGGCTTAACATTAAAGCAAAAAAGGATACCAATTTTTGTTTTGTTTTCCTATATAGGTCCCTTGGCCAGTGGATATAGTTATAAGTGTTGAGTGCCAAAAAATCTATAATCAAGTTTTCCTTCTGTTGTTACAAATAAAGTGGGCCAAATACAGTCTGGATGTGTTGAGGTTTCATGGTAAGAGGATTAATTTTCTATAATGTAAATTCTAAAACCTACACTATCTTCAGCTTCTGCAGAAGTATAATGCAAAGAGAGGAGAGGAGGAGGAAGGGTGGGAGAGAGAAAGAGAGATAGATAGACAGATGTATGAAAAGGAAAAGATAAAATAGAACCTTATTTTTCTGAATCACCATTCAGTGAACTTCAAATCCAGTTTGCAATATTTTACCTGAAGCAATGGACATTTAATGGATTTGTGGGAATGATGCAACCTACCCATGTGATGTTAGCATTGATTGCTTAATTATTTACATAACAAATTATGGCAGATCTATACAGTAAGCTTGGGTTTAATAGACATTTTTAACGATATAGTCCTGTTGTCTAAATAGTTTGTTAAAGTTTTACTGCAGTGTAAAAAGATTTTAAATTTTGAGATCAGTTGAACGTAAGGGCAAAAGCAATGTTGCAATTCAGTCATCATTCTAGTTACCTTTCCTTTTATCACAATATTGTATTTTAATCCCACTTTCCTTCTTCACGCACCTAAACTCTCAGTTTTGATCAAGCAAGGATGCATATTTACCATTGCATTCTTTTGGGGAAGATTTCAAAAATAAATTAATGTTTATTTATTTTAGTAATTAGCAATATTTTTGTACTGTCCCAATCAAATTACTCTGGGGAATATAAACAGCTATCACAAAATAATTAATATATTTCTGTGGTTCACAGATTACCTTGATTGGGCTGCAAAAGGCTGTACTCCCAACATACAAGTTTGCCAAAGCATAATACATGTAATTAGTTTGAATTTGCCAATAAAGAAGTAATCTGCAACTAAAAGAATCAGTAAATGTGCATGATATTGTGCTTAGGTACTGCTTATGAACTTCATGTTGAATATGTAGAAAGAAAGTTGGGGTATGTGAATTCTTGGTTAGGTCTTTCCTGATTCTTTCTGAATTTTAATTATCTTGGGGTTTTTTGCCAACTTGACATCATGTCGTTACTCTGTTCTTTGAATAGGTATTTTAGAGCAGTATATTGAGAAAGTTGAACTTTTCACCTAAAAAAATGTGTGAGTGGTGGTGTAATTTACATTGTTTTGCTTTCCCCCCCTATTATTTTCTTTTATTGCACTTTTCTTCTTAAGAACTGGTCACAGCAGCAGAAAAACTCCAGAATAATAGAGGGATGATACTTGATCAAGAAGCTGTTCTTCAATTTGGATTTCAATCGGAGCCCATTAAGCAACAAACTCACCGCATGTTCCTTTTAAGAATGAAACTCATGCACTTTGTTAACAGCCTACACAACTATATTATGACTAGGGTATGTGATATACAATGCATTTCAATAAGATTAAGATAACATTGTGTAGACAATCAGAAGTGCTACAGTTTCTTAGTATAGCAAAAAGACTGCACATTTTTACCTGATATATGATTCTCATTCCCAGCTCTTGGGATTTTAAATAGCAAATAAAATGCTTTCAAATACATGAAAACCTCTTTTTATTTTTGCTAATGCCAAATACTGCAAAATAAATTTATTAGTCTTGAGAATTCAATTTTGGTTTGCATTCTCAACTATACCTGATGTATTGTTGTATCTGTTTAAAGGAATATAGAGAGAAAACCAGTATTTATTTTCCAGTGTAATAACCTGTATCCTTTTGAAATAATAGTTACGATTTGAAAAAAGACATTCAGATTTCTACTTAGTTATTACTTACTGACAAATATTCAAGTTTACGTAATATTTCAGTCTCTGCCTGAATTTTAGGGATTCTTTCTTAGATGTGGTTCCCAATTATATCATTATTTTTAAAAACGAGTTACATTCTTTTCTGAAACTGTTTTAATCTAAGGAGTACATATATTACTTTAATTATTTAAGTGCCATTCATTGTAATTAGAAATGTCTTGTATTCTGTAAATTGAACTTTCTGAAGATTAGAGTACAAAGATTTAGAGAAATATAGAGCAAATAAATTTAAATTTGGTTCTTTATACATTTTGTCTCCTTTTATAAGATTCTTCATAGTACAGGCTTGGAGTTTCAGCATCAAGTGGAAGAAGCAAAAGATTTAGATCAGTTAATCAAAATACATTATAGATATCTTTCTACAATCCATGACCGTTGCCTCCTGAGAGAAAAGGTACATCAAATATTACTTGTATGGAATCTTTATAATATTTGCAAGGGGTTGGAACTATTAACATCTAACAGTGAAACTATAATGCATGTAAATTGATATTTGGAATGTTAATCTTTAGATGGTCCCATTGATTACATTGAATAAATATTTTTAGTCTGCCCAATACTTCAATAAAAAAGAAGTTCATTGGTGAAGACTAAATATATATTAATTCAGGATTGTAAATCAGATACAGCATATTTTTTCCAACAATCACTTTGGTTTCATCTCATGCATGATAATACATCTTGTGCATGATAATCATGAACTTAAAAATTCAAAATTTTCAAAAATATTAATATTTTCAGTGTTATTTCCTCCAAAATTTAATAAGCTGATAACAAAATTTTATAATTAAGACAGGCCAATGTAAAACAGATCCACAGCTGCAGTCCATTATATTTCCAACATACTGAAGTTGATAATCAAGCCTTGCTAAATATACTTATTTTGAATAAGTGTTGTTTTAAGATCATAAGATATTTAATATTTTTTTTAAAAACCTACTTGATTTGTAAAAACAGGGACTAATTTTTCCTGCAATACAGCACATGTTTTGAAGGTTGAATTAACAATAAGAAGTATATTTGTTGTTGTTCTAAAACAGATTTACCTATAGTCTTCAAACAGAGATTATTATCTCTGTCAGATTGTCATGGAAAGAGTAATGAAGCTTAATCTTTTTTCTAAATAGCATCCAAATATGTCTTGCAGCCTTTAATGCTGGAAAAATAGTTGACTGTTGTCTTTAGTAGTCACGGAGATCAACAGGATCCAATACTAACTTTCTTGTTGCACTTGTGATAGATTTGCTTAAGATCTAGCAAGAAACAGATCAAATGACAGGCCTTAAAACTGACAAAGTTTATTACCCCATTTTCATAGATTTAAATGGTTTTCCATCCTCCAAATTTTACATGTAGATGTCTCTTCCTTGGAGGAAAAACCCTCTACTTTTCAGGATTTTTTGCTCCTTTGGGTTAGTAGCATGGCATGTTTAGTATGTATTTTGGTATAGGTCTCTGATTAATCCCCCCCCATAAATGTATTTGCAATATAGGTATTTCCTATAGCCGTGATGGCGAACCTATGGCACGGGTGCCACAGGTGGCACGCGGAACCATTTCTTAGGACATGCGAGGCATTGCCCTGTCAGCTCCAGCGTGGTTGTGTGTACTGGCCAGCTGATTTAGGCCTTCTTTTGAGGCCGTTTTTTGCCCTCTGGAGGCTTTAGGGAAGCTCCTGAAGCCTCTGGATGTGGGGGGGAGGCTGTTTTCACCCTCCCCAGGCTCCTAGAAAGCCTCTGGAGCCTGGGAAGGACAAAAAAAGCATGCCAAAAGCAGGGAGCCGCGCACATAGTATTATGGGTGTGGCATGCCCACGCACCACCTCCCTGCATTTCCCCCTGCTTTGGCACGCAAGCCAAAAAACATTAGCCATCACTGTTCTATAGCGTGATTATCTGCCATATTTTACTATGCTACCCATTTCTAAAAACTCTGGGAGCTCACTATCTTTTTTGTGCTGTAAATATTTACAAAAATATATTTTCTAATGAAAAGTAACCAACACACAAGATATAATTATCCAATAATATATTAATACATTACCAATATATCAACTTTAACAAATAAATGAAGAATGGAATATGTAAATCTATTTTGAATCTACATAAATTTGTGATGGTAGCTGTTCCCTGTTACATTTGATTTTCAGGTTAGTTTTGTGAAAGAAGCAATAATGAAAGTTTTGAACCTAGTATTGATGTTTGCAGATCGTTGGCAAGCTGGTTTGGGAGCCTGGAAGTAAGTAGCTATTCAATTTATGTGTCACAATTGGTTGACAGAATTGGGACTTGTTTTACTGACATTTGTTCTTTGAGTGAATTCTTATGAATAAGATAAAGTATAGTGTTGACAGATTAATTGTGTAGACCACAATGGAATACATTTACATTGGATCTTATCACTTCTGGACACATGTTAGCTTCACAGTCAGTGTGTCTTTTTAAGTATACTTTTCTAAATTGTATATTCGGAAAATAAATTAGATGTAATCAGCAATAAAATGAATTGCATTGTTGGAGCCCTGTTCTGTATAGTACCAGGTATCTATGTGTTCCAAATGCTCTGATAGTGAGAAATCTTGGATATCCTAAAATATCATTTGGAGTATTTTCAGCTGGTCAAAATTAGTTTATCAACTGTTATTTAATATAGTCCGGTAAAGATGCACAGCAGGGGTGGGTTCTGGGCGGCTTTGCTGCCGGTTCTCTTGTGCACACACTTTGTGCATGTTGAATGTGGAGCTTAATTAAAATTGTTCTGCGCATATGCAGAACTAAAAAACAAGATGGCAGCAACCAGGGAACTGGATCAGGGGTGTGGCAGGCCTGGGTTGCTGCCGGTTCCAGCGACTATCAGTTCGGCCGAACCCAGGTGAAGCAGTAGGAGCCCATCTCTGATGCACAGGCATCTTTCTGACATCAAATAATTTGATATAATTGCTGAGTATTCATAGGAACTACTGTAGTTATAGTGCTGGGAAAAATTTGATTCTTAAGAATAGTTTCAGCAATGATTTATGGGTTTCCTCTGCGCAGCAGTCATGACTATGATAATACTGTCAACATCCCGATGTTGCTTTACTTCATTAATGGGACATCTTTGAAAAACTCTGTAACGTATGACATAGTATAACAATAAAAATATGTTGCACCTCTACTGTAAACATATGTATCAAGTCATCCAACCTAATGTTAAAGTTTGCATATTTAAAAAGAATGCATCATTGTGAGAAACCTAACATGATGATAAAATTAGAGTTTTTAGGGTAGCATGAACTATTCCACTAAGATTTCAAAGTAGAGGTTGTTGCAAGAGATAAAACCTTATCTCTTGCAACATGATTTGTATGGTACAAGATTTATATGGTACAAGATTAATTATGATACAAAGGATAAAAAATAGTTAACAAAGTGATTATAACTTTGTAATAAAAATATTTCTGTTCAAAGCTTTTCACTATAAATACCTTGTTTTTACTCAGAAAGAATAACAGTATGTTTCCCAAAACGTGATTTTTGTTTGTACTGTCTGTCTAAATTATCTTTTATTACTTTTAGGATGGAATCCATAACAAAGATGGAATCAGATTTTAAAAATTGTCATATGTTTCTTGTGACAGTTCTAAACAAAGCGGTCTGTAGAGGCTCTTTTCCACATTGTGAGTATTTAAGGAAAAAAGTATTTTTAATGTTAACAATTTGTTGTTAAATATTTAGAATAATGTATGCAATATTATTTTCTTAATATTTGTAGCCCTAAATACTTTTAATCATAACTAATATACTATCAGCTATATTCTATAATATTGGAGGTATATATTCATTAGAATTGTTAGAAATCTGTTACTTGACACTAAGAAGTATATAATAGTTTTATCCACCTCTGATATGTTTTATTCAAAAGACAGTTTATTTTGATCCTAAATACTTTATTCGTTTTTGATTCACAGTGGAATCTTTAGCTTTGTCACTCATGGCTGGAATGCAGCAAACCTAACATGACATCCAAGGATGAAATTATACTCAAGCAACAACTTCTTTGAAACAATATGATGTTGGCTAAAATGTCCTGTGATTTATGTGGGAGTCATTTAGTTTTAGTAAGTTACAGTCAGGTTTCTCATATGTACAATTGTATAGGTATTATACTTGAAACTGTACAAATGTAAATACTGAAACTATCATTAATTTTATATGTAAAAAGTTTGTCTGACCAAACCATATTTTTATTTTCCTCTGTGAGGCACAAACATCAAAACAAATGTTGTAAAACAAATCTTAAATATTTCCATTAAGATTACTAGTGCATAAGTTACCAGTTATACTTAAATGTAATACTATTGTTGTTGGATTGAGTTTTCTTGTCCCCTCTTCAGTCTATAACTATTTCTAATGAAATTAAATTCGCAACTGTAGTTGATGTAATAAACATCAGATTTCAATAAAATTGGCATTGGAAAAGTACTTTATGATTATCAATTTTTATACTGCATACAGTTAATTTTTTAGCATTGTTTATAAATATTACTGAGCTTTTAAATTTTGCAGTGACAGGATGCCTTAGTTTAACATCCATTCATTCAGTGACCAATTGAAGTTACAACAATGCTGAGCAAAGAAACGTATGATACAATGCTGAAATAGGAAATTTAACAAATATTCCCCAAATTTTGGCTTTTGCAGCAATATGCTGTCAGTTGATCACCACTTGTGGCTTTAATTGGCAGCTTCTGATAATCAAAATAAATGGAGAGCATGACATTGAAGGAGTTATAAACAGGAATCACATGACATTGTGCCTAATGATCATGTGGGAAAACAACTACAACTCTAACTGCCATTGTAAATTGACATAGTCCCATGATACTGTTGTAGGATCTAATCTGGATCAGTCACCGGGACCAGATTGTGCTAGACTGCTAGAGAGAAGTTCCCTGCAACATTATCCTGGGACATATACATTTGCCTTTATTTTTGACATGACACTGAGTTTTATGACCACACAGCTTGATGATAAGAGTTTCTGCTCCCAATTACCATTGTTAACTGAGGACTACCTATATGATTGCTGATGATGTCAGTTCATAAATAATGTGAATATAACATTTTCCTTACAGTACAAATATACAATTCCTCCAATGATTATGTCATAAGGATTGAAAATTTAAAAAAAGCTTCAGTTAGAGCTGGCCCCAAATTGGTCATTCTGCAAAAAAACAACTCTGGAATGGATCACTTTTAATGATCTGTTGGAAAATGTAGTTGAATGGAATGTCCATAAGACTACAGTGCAATATTGCTTATACATTGGTAATCTGAATGTAGAGTTGTCGGAAACAAACATAAAGGTAATCTTCTAAGATACACACACACACACACACACACACACTAGCTGAAACAACTTGGAACAAAATATTTCAAACTGGTAAAGCAACACTGTAATATTCTGTCACAACCAGGCAAGAAAAAAGGGAGTAACATCCAGCAGCACAGCATATATTTTGCAGATGGAAAGAGAGAGTTGTTCAATTAAATATCAGTATATCCTAAAAGGTAATATCCCACTATCATTTAAGAAATTAAAGCTAAAAAGAGGGTAGATATTTCATCAGGCTGCAACCTGAAACATTGTCAAATCAACCATGAATATTTTCAAGAGAAAAAAAGTTTTGGAACATCACATTTCCCAGAATTGATTATTGAGAATCTGAGGAAATACCTCAAACACACGAGGAGACACAAAAATATTTGTGAACTAGAGCAATTCTGCCAGGAAAAGAGGGAAAGGTTCTAAAAGCAAGAAAACAAAAGCTATGTAGGAATGTTGCTATTTCTTGCAAAAGATTTTTCAAAGACCAAAATTTTGCACTTGCCACATTCATTTGTTCATAATTTACACAACTGCACATGAACAGTAAGTATGTGCAACTGGACCAGGTTGCCAAAACTTTTGTATGCAAATATATGTTAATTTGTCTCATTCTGGAAAAATTGTAGGGGAAATACAAAAGTTGCGCAATTCTGAGCACATACCATGAACCTTTATGGCCATAACTTCATGACTGAAAAAAGACTATTAAGTTTTGTTCCTGTTTTGGTATTAGAGCTGAACTAAACATGTGAGTTAGAAAGTTTTCTGGGGTCAGATTTCTCTGGGACAGATTCTGCTTGGGGGAGTATATCAGTTACAAAGCTGTTTGTCGGTGATTATAAACAATTGAGCAGGAGTGATTTCATGGGCCTCCTCTTATAACTAATAATTATTTCAAATGCCTGCCCAGATTATGAATATTAAGGTAGGACCGGAAGATATGAAAATGAAGATATGATTTCATATAATTCTTTACTGAGACAATGGCATTTCAATTAAAGACTCTGATGGTGCAGTTTATTTTCTTGAAATTGATTCTGTACATTCTGGCAATTGCAGTAATCACCATGGTTAACTCGGGTTACATATTTTCCTTTTGAGCATAAGATGGTGTACTACTTCTGAGGAAAAATTATTAGAATGTACTACTGTATTGAGAACCATATACTAGAAACAAAAAGAGCAAGATCATAAGAACAAACCAAGAATGGACAGCATTGAAATCATGAGATTTACCTTTCTTTAAGAACAAAGAATACTAGTGATTTTTCAAAAAGGACTGTTAATGCCAGTGGCCTGCTATGATAGTGGTTCTTATTGTAAATTAATTTATTGGAGTCATTCTTCTTTTCAGTATAAGGTGACATCTGCCAAAGGATTAAGTCTCCTCATGATACTAAAAAAAAGAGATCTGTAATATATTGTAGTTGCATTGATGGACTGTAACTACATTAACTGTGTGAACTGCGATTTGCAGATAGGTCAAGGTTGCATATCATGCTAAACAAAAAACAAATCACATTTTATCTTAATAGTGAGAATCATACAATAGACCGTATCATTCATGAGCTCTTCATTAAACTTTATATTTAATTAATTTGTATCTAGGTGGGCCAATTGAGTGGTTAAGGCATCAGGCTAGAAACTGGAAGACCATGAACTGTAGTGACTGGGGGCAGAATGAGAAACAACTTCTGAAAAACTGCAAGCACTTGTCCAAGCAGTGCCCGAGAATAGATTTTTTAAAAAATATCTGAAATTATGAATAATTTTAACAAGTCTTTTTTTCTGTATAGAATTTACAATTTAATCCTGTATCAGCAAGCTTATTGAAAAAGTTGTACATTACAGGCAAAGCAACTTTGCTCTCTAGAGGTCCATTTTTTTTCTAAAGCTCCATATTAGATTGTTCATTCTTTTCTGAAAGGATTTTTTTTTAAATGAGATAATCGAAGGCAGAAAGCCTGAAATGGTCTGTTTTGGCAAGTATCATTCTGTAGCCTGGATACACCTCAAAGAGATGCCTTCTGGATTCATAATCTACAGGTAGTTTTACAACCACAATTGATCAAAAAATATCTGTTGATAAAAGTTTTTAATTTAGTTTTGGCCCATTTTACAACCTCTTGCAACAGTTAAGTGAATCATTTAAGTTAATAATATGGTTGTTGACTGAATCTGACTTCCCCATTGACTTTGCTTGTTAGGTCACAAAAGGTGATCACATGATCCCCAGAACACTGCAACCATCATGAATACATACTAGTTGCCAAGCATCCAAATTTTGATCTTGTGACTGTAGGGATGTTGCAATGTAGTGTGAAAAATGGTCATAAGCCACTTTTTCATGTGCCATTGTAACTTCGAGCAGTCACTAAACGAATGGTTGTTAAGTCGAAGGCTACCTCATATCATAGTCAAATTTTGCAACTTCATTTTACGGTTAAACAGGACACCCTAACTTGGCCTACTTGGCTCGTGTTTTCTCTCAATAAAAACTCAGGGGTGAGAAGAAGTCTTGGGATCTCTGCTCTCTTCCACAAGAAACCGGCGTGAAGATCAGAAAGGGATTCCCTCAGTCGAAGGAGGAGCCGCGGATAGTTCCCTGGGCGGACTGACTGCTTCCGAAAGAGATGGCCGAGGGTTTCGGTCGGGACGGGGGAGGAGCCGGAGTGGGAGGAAGGGTGTTTCCTTGCACTATTTCCCGGTTTGGCTCAGGCAGGAAACTTCGAGCGTCCGGCGGACCGGGGAAGGGAGCGCGGGGAGAATCCCGAGGGACAAGACCTGAAGGCAGCGCCGGGGACAAAGCCTAAAGGGAGAGAGAGGCCGTCCCTCGGAACGGCTGACATCTCTGGGCGTGAGGAGAAACCCACAGGGCCTCCTCGGCACGAAGCTGGGTGAGAAAAACTTCCATCGATTTTTTTTCCCTTCCGCTTTACGTCCGAGAAGAAGGGAGACCCCGCGCCAGGAGGCTCTTCGTTTCGTTTATGTAGCGCTGGCCGTTCCTGCAGGGCGCCTCGCGTGCAGGTGGCCGCGCACACTTGAAATGCATTTATTTCCACGGCGCGGCCTAACCGGGGCGGCCCGCTTCCCGTGGATTTTGGGCGGGTCTCCCTCAAAAATAGCAAATTCCGTGGAAGTTCAAGCTTCCGGAACATAAAATGCCAATTTCTTTCGCGGCGCCTCATAAGTTTGTGCTGGGAGGTGCGCGGAGGAATCCCGAAGAGGCTGCTGCTGCTGCGTTGAACAAGTCCAGCCTCGGTGCAGAGGTGCGGCCTTGGAAGCATCGTTGTTTAAGTGGGATAAGCCCCGGTGTCGGAAACAGGCTTTGGGGAAGAGAAGAAAGGAGGGGGAAAGACGAGGCATTGTGATGGAAAGGGAACAACTGAAGGGGTTCTTCTGAACTCTGCATCTTATTGAAGTTGTGGTCCTTTTGAAACAATTCAGACGTGGGCGTCTTTTCTTCAAGTTTGCTGTAAATTGCAGTGTAATCGCTTTTTTCCCGAAATTTGAAAGAAATCTCAGCTAATCTCGTTTAAGTTTTAAGAATAAATTCAGAATTCTTAACCAACCCATCCACAGATTTTATTAATTAAGTTTGAAGGCCGAGTGCCTTTTTATTAAGAATAAGGGTTCATTAAAAGCTGGGAAATAAACTTTCCTATTATAATATGCATATACATCATGCACATAATTTATTCTTCTTATTACAATTCATTGAAGGAGTAGGAAATAGTTTGCTAATGTTTACAGTGTGGGAGGAAGTAGATCAGGGCTGTAAATTCAGTGGGTATTTACTTTGAAAGTTGCAAATATATTTCAGGATTATGCTTGCAAATCATGTCTGTATTAGTTAATTGCTTGATCAATTTTCTGTATTTCTATAATATATTGAATCTAAAGCCAACATCATGTTTCAATTTGCACTAAAGGATATCATAGTTGGTGGTTTGGTTGACTAGCCTCTAGGGTCATATATAGTAGATTGGGAACACAACATGTGATGAAATGTAGATTATATACCTTTCAACATTTGCTGGGTTTCCTCCTTTTATTTCTTACTTTAACTGACAATTTTGGAAACTTCAAAAGGCTGCCTATTTATGTTCAGTAAGTTGATTTAACAAAGCAACTGCTTTTATCATGGATTTTACATTTCAATTACAACATGTATATGTATTTTAGTTAGCAATGCACTGTTAATTGATAAATATAGATACAAGAAGCTACTATAAATTCTCATGTACGTGTAATAAGACAACAGATTTGTGGTAAATATGGTGAAGGGAATAGTTACTTTCAGCCCTTAAACTAATATAGAAACTAATTTTTAGAGTAGCTTTAACCACAGTGTTCATGCAATAGACATGCATTGTTAGTTGCTATGTAGATTTTCTTTCACAGCTGGTTTCAGTCCTGATGGTTCCTATCAGATTCTGATAGGAAAACTACTTGAAAGAAGCAGTTGATTGAACCTCTTATGGTCTTTATTTTGTAGTCAATGTTTTTATTTACTGTGAATATTCATTTGCAATAAGTGTTTTATTTTCTTCAGTTTTTGTTTCTAAGTATTTATATGCCATTTCCCTCTAGAGCAGTGTTTCTCAAACATGGCAACTTGAAGATGTCCGGACTTCAACTCTCAGAATTCCCCATCCAGCAAATGCTGGCTGGTGAATTCTGGAAGTGGAAGTCTGGACATCTTAAATT
>JAPKID020003334.1:0-12464 GCA_026931265.2 Tropidonophis doriae
AGTCCACGAGGTGTAAAGTTGCCAAGGTTGGAGACCCCTGATCTAAAGTGAAGCATCAAAATTATCAAAATAAAAGCTGCTTAAAGTGAAATAGTCTATTTTGCGAAGTATCTTGTAAGAGGAAAACAACAGGTGTTGATCAGATTTCTGTTCTGCTCACAGGGAAGAAACTGCCTGTTTGTTAGAAGGATTTGGACTTTTTATAAATAGTAGGAGTAGATAATATCTTCCGAAAAGCTTATTAAGAAAAGAGGCTTATTTTCTTGACATTCTGAACTCAAATATTCTGTAAAGGGTCTCTTGTAAAACAGGCTGCATTCATTCCCAGCACATGCAAAGGTGGTATATATATCCCATCGTTTCCTCTCTATTTTCTTTTTTTAAAGACTGATATGCTTCAATAAAGAGAAGATTATCCATTGGCTTTTTGTGTGTACAGTACACTCTGTACCAAATTTTACGACACCTGATGTCATGTTAATGGAATTACATTTTCCAGAGTCCGCATCTCTTTATGTACAATCAAGCAAACCATATTTACCCATGAATGATAGCTCTGCATTTTAGCAACAATGACACCAAGTCCTATGCTTGTGAGGGAAATCAAAACACAAGATAAAATGGATTTTTGAGTTGGTTTTTTTTTCTTTTTTTTCTTTTTCATTTTTGGGGGGTGTTAAATTATGCGTGTAGTATTTTACTTTAAAAAGAAGAAAATGTGTTGGGTGAAATATGGCTCATATTTGGGCTACTTCTGCTGGTACACGGCTGCCTTACGTTTAATGAAACTACTTAAAATCCATTCAACAAGGAATATAACTATCGCAACAGTTTTTAAAAGCAGCTCTCTGAGGGGTTTCTCAGAGCTCCCTTGCTTTAAATTATCTCTGGGGGGGGGTGTTTCTTGCTCAGGCCATTAGTGTGTCTTTTTACAGTTCCCATACATGGCCTTGAAGGAATTAGCAAATCTTTCAGAAATCACGTGTTTTGTCCTTGAAGGTATATGACAAGCTCCAATGTTTGTTGTTATTCCCAAATATCCATTGTATAATTGATTTAACACAAAAGGACCATGGATCACTGGGGAAAGCTGCTATGGAAAATCAGATGGCTTCTTAGCAATTTTTGTGGCCTATAATAGATTGGATGTCCTTTTATCAGTTATATGAGCAGACATATTTCAGAGTGTATCTGTCACTATACAAAATGAAACTCATGGTTGTGTACTTTGTTGGTAGAAATTTGTATTTATTAGATTGATCCAGTAACAGTCTAACCTATCTTGGAATCTTGTGAAGAATTAAACTTTCTCATGCTACTGATCTGTCTTCTTCTGCAGGCATAAATATATGTAATATTTTGAATCAACAGTTTATAAGTCACCACTGATTATTGGATATCTTCTATGCTAGTGTTCTTATTCTATTAACAACAAACATTGCAAAGATTTGGAAAGATAATGCTCCATTTTACCAAGTGTCCAGGGAAATGGTCAAGAATCTGCATAAAAATGCTTCTCACTGCAGTACATGACTCATTGAAAAAGATGCACAGAATTATTTTTTGTCTGCAGGCTCATCTAGCGTTAAAAGTAATTAAAAAAAGATTAATGTTCTGTTACTATGTTTCCACATTCTAGGTAGATCATTATCTGAGATAGTGGATTAAGAAACTGTGGCTAACCACAATAGGATGTTGATAAATCTCTTAGATGTTAAAATAATCATGTTTACTTCATTGAAAATATATTTCCAATTTTTGTGTAGGTGAGTTTTCAGTTGTTGAAAGATTTGATGAATGCTGATATTTTCCTGTTTACTCACTGTAACTACAGGTGGGGGTGGGGCCAGCACGTGACGCACCTGACCTGAAGGCTGCGAGATTGACACCCGTACTCTATCCTCATTTTGTACTGATGGTAGCTACTGTTCTGTTTTGGTCTAATCCAATCTTTATTTTGTGTTTACCTCTATAAACCTATTGTTCTTTGAGTTTTTTCTTTATAGTGACAATTGCAGTTCATTAAACTCTATTTTCTCTCCACAAAGATTATTTTTATAGCACTGGTGGTATATAACATATATTTACTTGATATCCAATTGTTTTAATTGTTTATCTGCCATTTGTTTTCCATGGTCAGAGTTTTAAAGTAACAGAGTTGGATCCATGTAACCTGATCATTAGGGACCTATTTTCCAGGAGTAAAAATATATTGTTGGCATGCCAAAAGAGAATTCTTAAAGCTGTAATTCATATGGAGGCCACAATAAGAAGGCTATATCTGTGAAAAGTAGACAGCCAAATAGAAGATGAACATTTCTCTGTTCTGTTACCTTTGATTATATGGGGCCAGGTTCTATAATGAACATCAGAATCGGTGCTTTATATTTCAAGCACAATGTCATTATTTTTTTTCTTCTGGTGATATTATATATTGGTGCTTTTCAAACTCAGAAATTTTAAGATGTGTGGACTTCAACTCCCAGAATCCTACAGTGTATGTGCTGGTTGGGAAATTGCCAAAATGGAAGTTGCCAAGATTGAAAAACACTGCTAGGTATTAATAAAGGAAGAGTTCACCTCTGAGTTGGTTATGTGTATCACTTCATGAAAAATCATGTGATTTTTGGTTTTTTTTTCTCACATAATTGGGTTGCCCCTCAAATGCTAAAACATTTCTTCAACCACATACCCAGCCTTTGCAAACATATGGGGCCTGGCAGCATTTAGTTTCTTGAAATGGATATCTCCTTGGTGGAGTTATGTTGTGCCATGACATAGACAGCTGCTGTCTTCAGAATGTTCCTTGTAGAGGGTATTAATTTTGTTATGTATTTAGCCTTGGCCAAATAAACAATACTGTCATCTTGCATGCTTCTGTAGGTATGTATATATACAATATAAAAGCAGTGGTACAGATACGAAATTAGAATTCAAGATTTGATATCTTCATCACTATTTAGTAAAGCCTACTACTCTATATGCATTTTTGTTCATTTATCACATCTATACGCTGCCAGAATTTAAGGCTATTGATGGTGATTTGTCTCAAAAAACAGTTATTTGACGATGTAGGACAATTCCAGTAGCTAGGTTTCTGCTTCACCCTAAAACAAAACTTAACAAATTGATTCATAGTTTGGATGAATCTATGAATCCAGCTGCCATCTGCCTCTTAATCAAGGAAAAATACACTTACAGCAACACCTGGAGATAGAGATGGGAATAAATGGGATTTTATAAATTGTTTAGTAGAACAGAAAAAAGGACATAAGCAGATAATTGGAATCTTGTTCAGAGCAGAATCTGTTGAGCTGTATGCCATTCTGGGCTTATGATTTACACAAGTGAGACTGTTGAGGTGTTTACTGCCTGTCAACTGAAATGTTGGACTGATTTCAACATTCATACAAATAACTGTGTGAAATTCAGCAACTTAAGAGAGATTGAGATGGGGTCTTTCCAATGAACCAAGTGAGAGATTTAGGCTTTACTCCAGTGGTGAAATTCAAAACTTTTTACTACCGGTTCTGTGGGTGGTTTGGTGGGTGTGGCAGGGGAAGGATACTGCAAAATCTCCATGCCCGCCTCACTCCAGGTGAAGGAAATTGCAAAATCTCCATTCCCACTCCACTCTGGGGCAAACCAGAGGTGGCATTTGCCAGTTCTCCAAACTATTCAAAATTTCCGCTACCAGTTCTCCAGAACCTGTCCTCCTGGATTTCACCCCTGCTTTACCCTTAACATTGGTCTCACTGCTGTTCTCTTCCTTCCTTCCACTGCCCAAGGCCCTCTTCCTTGCTGATCCATACTGTAAAAGGAAAACACTCACTATATTAATGACTTAGCAGACAGCGGAGAGTTAAGGCAAACTGGAAGGACTTCACTCAAAAACATTCCCGTTATTTCAACCCTTTTCAGCATTAATACCCTCTCTTGTGAACGCTGGCTGAAAAGGATGCAGCCAACAATTTTTACAATGTGGTTGGGGTCATTGGCTATGCTTTCTGGGATTGGATATAAGCGCACCTGAGTTTACAGCCAAATAATCAGCAGTAGCATGTTTCCACACTGACAACAGTTTTCACATATTTGAAGCTAAACAAATTCATATTTTTCCATATTTTTGGGATTTTCCCTTTCTTCTGTCCCAGATATGGTAGGCAACGGCAAGAGATTGTGGAAGTTACAGTACAACACAAGATTATGTGGTCCTGTGCGAGGTTATCAGCAAGAGATCTCTCATGAGATCTCTTGCATCTCCAAAGTAAGTCTTTTGCCACCTACTTGGTGCTTCCTGCTTTTGCAAGTTAAGTGTTTCCTTTAGGGGACTTACGATGAGGTATCAGATGTACCAAGTCTAAAGGGTACAAGTAAAATTAAGTTGAAGAACTATCTGCTCTGAATTGATTCACACCTTTAAATTAAACATTCCATGAAAGAAATGGAGAAAGGGACTGAAAAGCAATATAGTTGACCAGGCAGTTAAGTATACAAGGAATATGGAGTGGTCAAAGAAAAAAATATACGTCAAGCAAAGAGATCAGAGGTGGTGTTCAGCAGTTTCTGACCAGTTCTGGAGAATCGGTAGTGGAAATTTTGAGTAGTTCGGAGAACCAGTAAATACTACCTCTGATTGGCCCTGCCCTCATCTATTCTCTACCTCCTGAAATCCACTGATTGGGAGGAAATGGCGATTTCGCAGTATCCTTCCCCTGCCACGCCCACCAAACCATGCCACGCCCACAGAACTGGTAGTAAAAAAAATTTGAACCCCATCACTGAAAGAGATGTTTGTCTCTGCTCAACATAAAAACCAGTAGGTTATAATCAATTATAATAAATACATAATTCTAGATGTGAGCCTTTCAAAGGAAATTTGTATTAGGACAATTCTTATAGATTAGAAGCGTTGGAAAGAACCTTGGATATTTTCTAGTCTAGTGCTGACTATTCTGGGCAAATGGTTGTCCAGTCTCTTCCTGCCTCCAGTGATGGAGCATCCACAACTTCTGGAGGCAAGTCATTCCACTGATTAATTGTTCTCACCATCAGTAAATGTCTCCTTAGTTCTAAATTAGACCTTTCCTTCATAAGTTGCTTTGGAATGTAGATTGAGTCCCTCTTCTCTATGACAGCCCCTGAAATACTGGAAGACTGTAGTCTTTCTCTTTGTTAAGACTAGACATACCCAGTTCCTGCAACTGTTCGTCATATATTTTAGTCTCCAGACCCTTAATGATGTTTGTTGCTTTCTCTCTGCACACTTTCAGCATCTCAACATCTTTTTTCTATCATGTGACCAAAGCTTCTGTTGTTGTTGTTTAAATGGCATTTTCAGTATGCGTAATATTCTGCAAAATAAGAAGCGAGAAATACAGTGAGACACTTTTTCCACTTGCAAGCGCTTCCCAGCAATGCTTCCTTACGCATGACATGCTACAGTTCCTCATCCATTAAAACCTGTATTTGTTTGAGCCACCAGGTGGCAGCCTGATGACCCCAAACATTCCACCACAGGAGACTGCAAGAGAATGGGGTTCAGTGAGGGCATTTGGCTATTTGTTTGCATTACATCCCTTTGGAAGACTTCCAGGATGAAAACCAAGTCTTAGATAAGATGGCAAATGAACTGTAATTAATACAAACACAGCTACATTAATGATGCACAGCTCTGGACCTCTTGCAATATATTTAAAACTACAGGGATAAATGGGGTGCGGGTGAAGTTTTGTCCCTGGAGCTCATTTTTGTCAAGAAGTGATAGCCAGGTTGGCTTGCATTTAATTTCATTTTCTATTTAGAAGAAGAAAGTTTATTTAGGTCTTCAAGGAGCCCGAGTTCCATTGCAGAAAGAATCCAAAAGAGGTTGGAGGAAGCTCAACTTTCAGTGTATCCTGTGGATTTCTGAAATGCTAAACCTGTATCAGCTTTTGGAGATAAAGGTTTTACTCCAAATATTCCTTTAATATATTTAAATATATTTAAATAATACGGGCTGTATTTAGGGATTATAAGTATCCCCTTGCTAGCATTTCTTGGGGAATTACATTAAAAAAATTCCCAGGAACTTTGATGAATTTCAAACAATTGGGAAAAGTGTGGACAGGCCTGACTGTTTTGGTATCCAATTACCATATCGTGTGCTTTCTCCTCTGTAAAAGATAATAAACTTGGACTCAGAATGAGATAATAGCAACTTGTGGTGATGCACACTGGACTTTTTCCTCTTATCTGGCACATCTTTCAAAAATGAGAATTACTTTACCAGCATACTTAAGTACCCACTGTTTTTTTAAAAAAATCTGGGAACCATCAGAACTAAAGAGCAGTATTGCTACCTGTTTATATACTTCCAGTTATTGATGTCCTTCTAACTACCACCAATATTACGCACAGACAGAAAAAGGATGTAAACAGAACTGAATCAGACAACCCACTTGAATTGGCTTGTGTCCAACTCAACTCCCCAGGCAAGAATGGAAGCAGAGCTGTTTCCCTTATGCAAGGATTCCTGGTCAAATACCTGACACTTCTAGTTATAGTAAACCACTTGACGCTGAAAGGAAAGCTGCCTCCCAAAATATCAAGCAGGGATTTAATTTTACATCAGCATTATAAGATTGAGGACAATCTGTGAGATCCTGCTGGCATTGGAGTCTGTTTTCCCCTGCTCTCATGTCCTTTCCAGAACTTTGCTAAGGACCTGCTCATCTGATACTATATGATATCCCATCTCTAGAAGTGGAACCTGAGCTATGGTTTAGGAGAGACATTGTAGGATTTTAGAATCTCCATATGGATTCAACTTCATTTCAGAGAGCATTCTTCCCAGGAACACTTTCACATTTACCAATTCTTGATGTGGTCTGGCATTTACCAAACTGGTTAGTTTTCCATTTGAGTTACTGAACACTTAACGGTTTCCACTGGATTGGCAATGTCAACCTACTGTAGTGAAAACAAATGGTCTTATGCCTCCCCCCTTAAAGAATGATCTAGTTATAAAAAGTTAAACTTTAAAATCAAGTATTGTAAGAATCTTGATATCTTTCAGAATTTTGGAAATCATTTGCACAGCTAATGGCATAGCAGCCATTCATTCATTCATTCATTCATTCATTCATTCATTCATTCATTCATTCATTCATTCCATTTCTAAATCATTTATCTCACCTAAATAACTCTTTTACCTTTATCTTTCCCAACTCCGTCTTGAAATGTGATGTTGTATTTTTCTGCATTAAAGAAGCTTGAAGTTCTTTATATTAAGACACTAAAGACACCATTTAGTTTAAATTTTTCTATTAACTAGAGTTATGCTCTTCCTAAGTAATTTTAGGCAATGTGTACATACTGTATTTTCCTTCTGTTTATATCAGATAAAGGCAAACCAGTCTCTTTTTTATACAAACCCCTGAGATCATGCTGATTTATAATAGATTTATAATGTTTATAATGTAACTAAGAAATAATAAAATAAGTACAACCAACCCATTAATATGTTTATTTTATTCAAAATCTCTATTCTGTCAATATGTTCATTAGTGCTGATTTTTTTTCTCATTTCACAATAGCTATTATTTTCAATTAAAAAAATAAAATAAAATCCATAACTCCTGCAAAGGGTATCAGTGGTCCACATTTTCAGTTTTCAGTTTAACACTTTTAAGGGAAGGATACTCATAAACAGTTCTTCTCATGTGCTTCCAATACCTCATCAGATGTTTGCCCAGAAAAATCGGTGAGCTACTGATTGGAAAATACACAGTTGTAGCTAAGTAATATGTGTTAGTGCCTCAGCAGACTAGTTAACCAATGAGGGCTTGTCAGAACCAGGTTTTCAAGAGCAAGTTTAAGGATGCTTATAATGGGAATTAAGAGCCATCAACCTACACTTAAAATAACTGGTTTGTCTGGTTTACAAGTCACTTATTGAGGTTGCAAAATAGAAAAATAAAACAAAATGCCCTGATCTAGTTAAGTACTTAAAAATGAAAAGTAAAATAATAGATGGTCTCAATTAATGAGGAGAAAATGTTTATATATTAATTTTAAAAACCAGGCTTAGCATTACTGTACATTATAAAATTCTGTTTTCTTCAAATAGGCCAAAACAACTTTTAACATTTTCTGTACATAAATATTAAATGATTTAAAAGCTGCTGTTTGAAAATACTACAACTATAGACTTGAATATATTTGACCTTATATCACCACATCAGATCAGTAACAGTTATTAATGTAAAGTGCAATAAATAAGGTGCTTTTGACAAAATTAGTTACTTGTTTTCATTTTTCTGTGAAATCGGTATTTTCTCTTCATAGTTTATATGTGATTTTTAAAGTCATTTTTAAATTTGTAATTTTAAACAAGAAGAAAATGCATACACTAAAGAAAAGTTTAAAAAATTACAAAGAGACAAAGATTAGTTGTTTCAAAACTATCTGGTCAATCTCCAAAAATTATATAAACCTGGATCAATTCCAAAATATGTCTAAATTGTAGACTAATGTGATTAATATTTCAAATAATTATCTCTGCAAATTCAGGGATAACAAGTTTGAATTTTCAATAAATAACTTTCAGTGTCAATATGCAGAATTTAATAATTTGTGAAAAAGATAATAGCTAGTTATATATTAATGGCAGAGTCCAATCTTAACATTTTATCAGTAAATCTCTTCTTTCATTAGAATCCGACCATTAGAATTTAAATGAACTTTGTGCACTTGATAGCTGTTATAGTTAGTTGTACAGTTCTGCAAAAGATTGCTAAATCTGGGATTCCATTGAAATTCTGCTTAATGTCGCCAGAGCTCTGTCATATGGCAGCTCCATTGGACTGGAAATTTTGACTGATTCTCCAGAAACCTCAGAATGAATAATTAAAGCGTCAGCACTAAATGATCTGATTCTGATTCCTGAGGAGCAGGAAGAAGAGGAGGAAGAGGAAGAGGAGGAGATTTCTGGTTCTCCATTTGTTGTCTTATCACAACTTGTATATTCGAGTTCTTTTTTATCCAAATACTTGGCGCTACAATAAGGAGCGTAAACCTCAGTGGTTTCTTCAAATTGCAGGCAGTTGACTTTGTAGTATTTTTTCTTCAGTTGTAGAACATCATTGAATCTGTGTCCCCAGAGGATTTCTCTAGGCACATAGGAACTCCTTGACTGATGTGATGTTCCTGTTGAATCTCCAGTGTAAACAAATGTAACCAGGATCTCAAAATTGTCCTTGGCTAGAGTTTTCCTGTCAAAATCATACAGTGGACTATCCTGGTTAATTTCATGGACAATGGTCACTGGAGTGGCAAGAATGATCTGATCATTTAGCAGTTTTAAGTCTTTGTATTCCAATATCATCCTGCCCACCCTGTCTTCCACATACCTCAAGAGCTGAGCTCTTACGGTCCCTTCTACCATATGATTAGGTCGAAAATCACCTATCCGCCACATCAGACAAAGTTTACCATCCCGTAAGCCTACTGTTGCATAGTAGCTAAAGCGGATGGTCTGAGCTCGCTTTCGGGCAGTAGCCATTTTTGCTAAGGCAGCTCCAATAATGAACGTGTCAATGATGCAGCCTAACACAGATTGTAGGACAACTGTCAGGATTGCTGCAGAACACTCATCGGTTACACAGCGAGATCCATAGCCTATGGTGGTTTGGGTTTCCAGAGAAAATAAGAAGGCCCCTGTGAAACTATTGACGTTCTCCACACAGGGGGTGCTGTCTTCTTCAGGCAATAAGTCTCCATGCTGGAGTGCAATGAGCCAAAACACTAAGCCGAACAATAACCAGGATAGGATGTAAGATAAGGAAAAGATCACAAACATATGGCGCCACTTGATATCTACCAGTGTGGTGAAAATATCAGCTACGTAGCTCTCCCACTCCCCAAAGATATGTTTGAAGTAAACATTGCAACTGCCATCTTTCTGAAGGAATCGCTTTTGCATTCTTTTAATTCCCACTGATGTAGTTTCCTGGTAACTCTGTGAATGTTTGAGTTTATTTGCTTCCATGCTGATAAGTTTATCGGTGTGCTCCGCCATGCTTCGAGTCGGTATTGTGAAATTAGTTTAGGAGACACGTTCAGTCATCTGTTGATCTGTCCCTCTCTTTTCATTTATAACCTGAGGGGAAAGAAAAACAAAGAGCAAAGGGTTGAGATTTTCAATTGGGCCCCAGTTACATTTTGAAGCCATATGTGGAATCCTTATTAACTTAAATGGGAGATTGAAACAATAAATAGATTGTTTTTATGTTGCACCCTTAACTCAACATACCGTTTTCAATGGAACGCTCTTTTCCAATGATAGTGATTTATTCAACTTCTGACTTATTTTATCTTATCTTTAACCTGATATGTTAACTGAGTGAGATGCTGAGCCAGTGCTCATGGTCAAAGTATCCTTCAACTTGTGCTGGACAACAATTCTGTGGATACAGTCAGGTCATTCCCCTGGCAACTGTATGTACTTCCTTGGGATGTGTGTCCAACTCCCCAGTCTAATTGTCAGCCCTACCATTTCCTAGAGATTTCAGGTGTTAATGCCCAAAGATCCCTCCCAATGCGAAGTAGATGGAGAGTGGTGTAAACAGCAAACATTTTCCATTGTAGCCTCTAGGTGATGGAACTGGCTTTCCCTATCTCCTTGCCTTTTGTAAAGTATTGAAAAAAACAATTATTTAAATGTACTTTTAGACCAAATTATTTGTAGATATCCACCATTTATATGTATGGACGCCATGGTTTTTACTATTCGATGGAGTTTTATCCATGTTTTGTTGTTGATCTCCCAGATTCTTAATTGGTTGGAGGTTTGCAGATATTGTAAAATATTTTTTTGGGCACCTCCAATGAAAAACTATGTCTAAATCTCTCACAAAAGTATTGGATTTCCCCCAAATATCTACAAAGAAAAAATACCTATTGTTTAAATTTTAAGGCATATTTTAGACAATAGTATGACTGCTTTTCTTATGTGGCTATTCATCCAAAATTAATTTATGGTTTCACTTGGCTTTGGTAATAGAAGACTCACATGAGGAACTCTTGGGTTTATTTTAAGTCTTAACATCTAGATTACAATAAAAGGTATCCTCGATACTTAAAAAGATGTGGGTGAGCCATTGTGTTTCTTCCCAATATACTAAGTGCAATCTGACTGCTATAATGCATAGCAAAAACAAATTAAGTTAATATAGTTCCTCCAATTTCTCTGTTCACAAATATGATAGAAAATGTTGAGAAGATGTTGGTGCATCATTTACATGTTTTTCCCTTAGACATGAAGTGTATATTTGTAGAGAATTTTATTGCTTGCTACTTGATTATATAACTTGTAGTCTGAAGTAGTATAATCAGTTCTGTTACTTCAGCCCTGTACCTTTTTAGTGTCATCTATTTGCTGTGTTACTTTACCTTTACTTTATTTTATTTTTAATAACAAGAGAAAGTTATCTATCTGTCCTAAGAATTCATGTGGTGAGAATGATGGAAAGGTGAACTCAAAACAGTTGTTAGACATAAAGTTTCCTACTTGTGATACATTCATTTTTTTTCTTCTCCTCACTCCGCCCCAACCACCCTCTGTATTGTGCTTCTTGAAACATAACTTTTACAAGCAGAGATTACAAATTTAGAGTTACCAAAAGGGTTAGTAAAACAATGAATGCTCCCACACACTCCAGCTTTTCATTGTGAAATATTTGCCCCACAGAGTGTAGTCCATCTCATTCAGGATGTGTTAAAGATCAAGAATTCCTTAGCCATATGAACAATAATGTCAGCTGTGTGAATACACTTTTCCAAAACACTTAAAAATCTAGCATACTTTCCTTTTCTTTTCCGGGACAAAAACGAATGTGACATATGGTGACATATCCTCAGAATGTGGCCTTCATTAAAACAACAACATAACATTCATGGTTCCAAAAATACTTCTGGAATGCAGTTATTGGAAATATTCATAGGCTTGATGTAGCTGTGGCTTTAAGCACCCCTTCCCACTTTAATTCATTGCGTTTTCAAGAGCTATCTCATATAAATAAGAATGTGATTCATATTGTATAACTGAAACTCTTCTCAGTGGCTAGAATGCAACATTTCTCCCAGGTGTGGATTCAGAGGAAAACAACTAGGAGATGTTTTCCTAGGAGATAGCCAACTCTGACATCTGGCAAGAGTTCCATTCCATCTCTTAGAAAGAGGGCTGCTTTCAACCAGTTCTTCAACACCTAGAAATCATCTTACCTATAGCACTCACAAAGTTGTTGAAAATGAAATATAGTGCCAAGAATGAAGTTCTTTGCCAACCAATCTGTGTGTAGATCTACACCTGCACACACAAACAGGTACACACAACCACTGTATAATCCCCAACCTACCTACCTACTGTATTTCTCCCTCTCTCTATCCCTCTACCTACCTACCTACCTACCTACCTACCTACC
>JAPKID020003335.1:0-12463 GCA_026931265.2 Tropidonophis doriae
CAGGAGAGAACAGCAGCGGACGAGCAAGAAAACCCGTCCGTCTCCTCCAGAAGCCAGAAGCGAAGTTCCGGGGATATTTCTTCATAAGCAAACAAAAGTGTATTTTCTGTGCAGTTCACACATTTGCTCGCTGGATCTGGATGTCACAAAGCAAAACCCACATTTTGTAATTAACCCCTGTGCCCCTTTTGGCTGGCAGAGTGCTGCAGGAGGCTGAGTGCTGTCATGCCCCCTGGCCAGCCAACCACACCCACCCAGCCGGCCATTAGGGCAGAGAACCAGTTGTTAAATTATTTTAATCCCACCACTGAGGATAGCGCAGGATTCTACCCAACCAAACAGAATGATCTATGTATGACTTTATGATTACAGACATCACTGAAGGCAATTAAAAGTAAAAGCAATTGACAGATTAAAACTGAGCCAGATTGCTCACAGATTTTGAGCCAAATATGACTCACAGACTTGGAAATTATTTGCAAATCAGTTCCTCATTCCTTCAATACAATGTGTCCTGATGTCAATCCAGTTTTAATGTTATTTGGTATAACGATGCTTCAATAGTATACAGATAGATAGCCCTACTGATAAGAGCTCGTTTCCATGATCTCTAAATGAACAAATCACATGCAAGAAAACCAAGGAAATATCATTATGCATATCAAACTATTTTAGGATGGGATTAGTGATCAATTGTTAAAAGAACCATATGGAAGCAAAAGTAGCATTTAACCACAAAAGAAGTAAGCAGTAAGTAATGGGCATACTGGGTTACACTCATTTATAAGTATTACAAGCAAAAGAGTTAACATCTGCTCAAGTGAAAATATCCAACAATCTTTGCTGAATTAATGTTTCTCTTTATCTGTTGGCCTCCTCCACTTGCTGGATGTAGGATTTTTAGTCCACAATACAAATTATTTATTTCATATTAAAAATCATCCCTTTGGGATACAGATCGATCTCACGAGGCATAAGTGAAATTAACCTTACTTAAAACTTCAAAGGAAGAGTGAGAGGTCATTATTTGATTTAAATATTCATGTGAAAAACAATAAGTAGTGAGGGATATTAAAATAGAAAGGTGTGAAAGTCACAAGCAGCATCACCAAAAATTGCCAATGAGAAAAATAGAGAAAAACTGAAATTGTGAAAACACCTAAGATGTTACTGATCTTTTGGCTAAAGCACATCCTCACAAATCTTGCAGGAAGAAGATATACATCACAGAACATAGAAATCAGAAGTTATAAAGATTAAAAGAGAATGTGTTCTATTTTTTAGGAACCCCCCCCCCAATATTTAAATGATATTTCTAGCCAAACTCATTACTTACTAATTAAAAAAATGAATGAATCAATTGTAACAAACATTTCCTGCTTGCTTCCATGAGATTTTGCAGGTTTTATTAGACATCAACCTTTAATCACAAGGTCAGAGGAAATGTTCCTTAGCTCCTTTTCCTAGCTACATTATGTATTATATTATCCCCATGAGGGGCTAGGATAAATCTTCCTTTGCTACCTGCTGATTTAAACACAGTTCCTCAAGTTCTTGTTTGCGGCAGAGGAATGCTAATTTCACAGCCATGAAATAGCTGTCAGTCTTTTGAATGTTGGCTGGGATCAGACCATGTGTCGGAATAGGTTTCATGAGGCAGATGGCAAAATTTGAGGAAGGCAAAACTTAAGGAAATTATTTTGTTAGCTACAGGCTGTATACATAACCCCAAATCATGGGGGTGGGTGGATGTTCCTTCTCAGAAGCTTGTTTCAGAGTGACCATACATCATGAAATAATTTTCTCTCTGGAAGCTCTGAAAAGGGAGGGGGGAAATCAGTGGCCAAGATACTGGATTTTACATTCATGATTACTCTCAATTTTTGCCCTGGAGCATAAGACTATTTTGATGATTATGTTTACTATTCACTCATCCATTCCTCTATAATAAAATGATATGTTACCTGTATTTCCACAAGTTATAGAGCAAGTCAATTATTTGGATGGCTATTAAAAGGAGATTAGACTGATTAACTCTTTTTAAAATATATCCTTGCCAGAGTTTGTTATTCCAGCAGCAGTTATCGCAAATTCTATATCAGAAGCTAATAGTAAAGAATGTTAAATGATTAGAGAGCTTTAAACATGCTTCAAAATCACTGAAATATTCTGAAATTAATTATAGATTGCCAGTTACTAAAATTATGATTTATAGCGATTGCTCGGAAAGTACACCAAATTAAACAGAAGGTTTGTGAAGATATTCCACTGTGGGCAGTGCTGAACTTCAGGATTTAGTGATATATACATCTAAATCAGTATGACTGATTCCCTCATGTTTTGCTAGCTACTGTGATTTCTTTAAATAATAAATCAATAAATGGTTATGCTAATGTTGGCTTAATGTAGGTATCGAGTGAAGATCTGACAGTGGTTTAACACACCTCCACATTATTTCTCTTTCTTTCTTATTTTCTTTATCTTTAGAAATGATCCGAAAAACTTAAAGTGACTATAAACAAAAAAAAAGAATATCTGTCTATTATCTATCTCTTTTCGTCTGTCTGTCTGTCTGTCTGTCTGTCTGTCTGTCTGTCTGTCTGTCTATCTATCATATCTATCTATCATCTATATCTCCACTCAGAAATAATGCAGGGTTTTTCTTCATTCATGGGTTTGACATCGTTCATTCTTTTCTTTTCTGTATTCATTTTTTGTACAGCTTTTTTCCCCAGGAAAGATTAAAAAAATGAGTATTTAATGAAATCTTACAAACAACATTGATTTTGTAGTGTTAGGTTTAATAATTTTTTCACATAATTTATTCACAGTGTAGACAAGTCAAGTCAAGAGATTTGACATGCTTAATCCTATCTGGGATTACGCTAAAATTCAGAATGAGTTCACCCAATTAACTGAATTATGATATTTTCTCTGAGTTTTGTAGCTTTGTAACTATCACAGATCACAGTAATGAAGTTGTGGGCTTTGTTGAAAAGTTCCCCAAATTAATAGCTTTTGACTTCCTTTATTAGATCTTGGCTATACCAAGCATAGCATCTACCAAGGAGGAAAATGATATCTCATGAGTCATGGCACTGCTGTGCAAACAAGGACATACATTATGTCATTCACTTCATGATGTGACTGGTACATTTTTATATAATGCACATCATTTGCATATGAGTACCATGAAACATATTAAACTATTGTGGCTTCTATTTGATGAATGTGCTGCCTAGGTCATTCTGTAGTTCAAGCACTAGCCCAAAAGGAAATTATATGGTAACAGAGAAGTTAATTACTTTTTCTTCTGAACTAATGTAACTAAACTGCATTAGTTAGGGTCAAAGTCAAAAGTACATTGAAGCTAATGGTAGGCAGGGGAACATTAGCAAAAAGTTGATGTAAACCATTCCTGTCCTTCTGCTGCCATTTTCCCCCCTTTCTCTTTCTGACCTCCATATATTGCTGCTTTGCCCATCGCTTCTCCTTGGAGGAAGGACAAATCACTCTTACCAAGATCTAAGTTGATTGTGTGTTTAATGTTTTTGAAATTAGACTGACAGACACAGATGGCAAGAAAGAAACAGATTGTCCTTTAATTTTAAAATGTGGCTGTAGAAAAAAAAAAGGAATCTAATCCTAACGTAGTGCAGGTAACTCTAGAGTTTCAAAAATGGTCCAAGAAATTTCAAGTGGGTTTAAGAATAGTGGAATTCGTCTCAGTCTCTGGAGTAAGATTTGGGTGGTGGAGAGTTTTGTTTCTACATAGTCTCCCATGGGAAAAACAGAACGACCGTAGCACAGAGGAAAATAGAATTTGTAGGTGGATTTTTATGAAGAATAAAGAATATGATTTCCATGGAAAACTTTGGTGGAGTATTCATGCTATGCTCCTTTAAAATCTATTTTTGTACTTTTTAAATAGATCATCTGTAGCTGATGTTTTAGGACAGAATGTGATTAAAGTTTCAGTAATAATGGCCCCTTCTGTTGGGAACTATCTTGCCAGAACTCAGAAACATACATAGAGGAGAATTTTTACAAAAAGAAAGGAAGTGCATGAAGCTGATGACTAGAGTCTACAAAAATAAAGATTCATTTGGATTTTCTATTTCCATGAAGCTTTTGTTGGGGATAGAGAAAACATGGGTACTAATTTTAGCCAATGTCAAACTGGCTGTCTATGTCTCATTTTAAGAGCAATTGCTTCAATCTGACAAACATTAGAAACATAACTATTTAAAATAATATTCAAAATATTAGAGATAGGAAAATATGAGAACTGTCTGATTGACATTTAGAAATCTGGTAATGGTACTTAGCATCTGCCTGAAAGAAAACTAGTTTAAACTGAACCGTTTATGAATAAAGCTGCCATTTGGGCATATGCTGCTTCTATTTAAAACTGCTCTTTCCTTGTTTATACAGTCTGGAGAGGAAAGGAAGAGAAGTGGAAAGTTTCTGCGTCTTTTAAAGCAAGTTAAACTTCATTTCATTGGCACAACATTTAAAATTCTTCTTTCTATATTTCTGCCATTTGTGATTCTGTAATCGACATAGAGAAACAAACAGCCATTATTTTTATTCATTGAAAATCTCATTAATTAGAAATATCAAGATAACCTTTTGACTTGAAACTCTGAACAATGTAGTGTGTCAAATCTAAGGATAAAATTGCAGTCGGCTGACAGTTGGGCTTGCCAATTTTTACCACTGTCAGCATGTATAAATATACACAGCTATACAAGTAAAATAATATTGATGCTCTTTAAGGAGTGTGTCAGGCAGAATTATACACTAAAGCAATGCTTCATGCTGTAATGGGTTCTGTCCTAGAAGTTGATGATTAGATCTTATTTTATTGAGCCTGGGTTGAATTTGAATGTAGCCCAAATTAAAAGCAAGACACTGACATCGGTTAGAAAAACAGATTATTGTAGAAGTAACATCAGATACATTGATTTCAAGTTTTTGACAAAACACAAGTCTGGATCCAACCCATTGCCTTTATTCAGGTCAGTTGTTCCTGTCCCCTTCTATTCTGCTTTCTCCTCTGTCCTTCTATTCTGCTTTCTCCTCTGTCCTTCTATTCTGCTTTCTCCTCTGTCCTTCTATTCTGTTTTCTCCTCTGTCCTTCTATTCTGCTTTCTCCTCTGTCCTTCTATTCTATTTTCTCTTCTACATGAGTCCCTTTCTCTCTTAAAGTTTTACCTTTCCAGCAGCCCTTCTGCCTTTGTCCAAGGTTAGGTCTTTTTCTACCTCATATCTTTTTGGTCTTCCTTTTACCAAGCTTCTCTTGGTTTTGGCCCATATTCCTGGGACATACAGAAACAGAATTGAGGCAGAGTGCAAGGATCAGCCTATGCGATATTGGTCTAGAACAAACTTCCATTATAGATACACAATGTATTGAAATAATAATGCACAGGATTATACATATCTTTCAATAGTGTCAGATGAAATACTAAAACTACATTAGGGCAGTCATGTAACTTTAGGCACGGCATTTCAGATATGAATTTAAACAGAGTTAGTCTGATCTGGATTTAGATGCTTGAAAGAAAGATTCCTTCATCATTTTATGTGCAGAAATTGACAGTTCCAGATTCAATATTTAACAATCATTTTAAGATGTATCCTTCATTGTACCTGGAGGCACTAGGCTGTTTTATGAGCGTAGAATCTATTACAAGATATACAAGTTTTATTGGTACTTTATTGGTATCCTAGACAGAACAGTTGCTTAAGCAAATTCTTTATTTTGCCTTGGTAGAATAGTTGAATTAAGAAACAAAGGGGGAAAAATGAAACCATGGGCTTCTTCATTTTTATGTGAATATTAAGATGAAGTATTGTTTTTGCCTTTTTCATTTATAGGATGATATCCAAGTAGATTTACTAATGTTGGTTCCTAAGCAAAGATCCAATTAAAGTTCATGTTATACATTCAAAGAAATCTCTTTCTCCCTCTCCCTCTCCCCCTCCCCATCTCCCTCCCCCCCTCCCTGCCATAGCAGAGTTATTCTAAGCACCTGACTCAAATGCCTTGGGCTGCAGCCAGATCTTAGTGCCTTGTGAAAGGCTAGCATTGGGTGGGATTTGGAGTCTTCCAAATGCCCAGAAAAATGTTGCTCCATAATTCCACTAGATGATTCCAGTGCCTCCAAAATGATGTTGTTTGGTTAAAAGGGAGCTGGAACTTCCTTCAGTTGGAAGAAATGTCTACAAATTATTGGAAGAAATGGCCATCTGGATTAATTTCCAAGTGGAGAGAAAGACACTGGAAACATGGTGCTGCTTGGAAAGTTGGTTTTAATGGTGGACAGGACCACATGACTTGAGGTCCTGGGAAAAAAGCACATGGGGGAGAGAGAGAAGGGGGGGAAGGAGAGAGAGAGGGAGAGATATTTATACCCTCTGTTGGATCCCACCTTAGAGCTTCCCGTTCCTGTGTAAGAAATGTATTCCATTAGCTGTCAGACTCCCAAGGGGGCCTTAGCTAACTTTGTAGGCTGTCTGCATCCCAGGCTTGGTTGAGCCTTGCTGGGTGATGTAATCTTCCCAGGTGCTATGTGGCGAGATGGGTAAAAGGGCTAATCCTATCATGTCCTGAGGACCATATCTTAATCCCATCACCCTGGAGCTGAAGGAGGAGGGGCAGGGAGCTGCAGAAAGCTGCTTTGTCTTTAAAAATATGTTTCTCCTTTTCTCATCCAGGGAAATGTAATATTCTGCCTTTTTAATATTTCCAAGAATATTTCATTCTTCTAGGAGGGGGGTGGGTGCTAACCTCCTATACTTCTCTACTAGATCTGGTGAGGAGAAAGGCCCCACATATAGTCTGATACCATGATATCATGAAGAATTTTATAGGTGAAAATTAGCAGCTTGCAATGAAGAATTGGGAGCCAGTGTATCTTACAAAACAATCTTGTTATACATGCTAATCAGACGCATTAAATCTTCACATTCTGAACTAGCAAAAGATTGCAAGTGGACAGCCCCAATGCAAGTGGGCAGCCCCATGTACAGTGCATTACAGTAACCTCAAAACCCATCTATTCAGGCTAGCCGGCCTGGCCTGAAAGACACCACCTGCGCGCTAGTTTTTAATAAATTATTAATTAGGGGCTTCCTAGCTAGTTAGGGTTAATTGGTTTTAATTTCAATTTTAAATTTTTAATTATGATTTTAGACAGGTACGGACTTTGATTTAATTCATTTTTAATGTTTGTATATGTATATATCGGGGTTTTTAAAATTTACCTGTTCACCGCCCCGAGTCCCCTGGGGAGAGGGTGCGGTATAGAAATACAAATAAATAAATAAAATAAATAACCCAAAAGGGAACTAGCTCAGGCATGAATAAAGCCTTTCAGTACAGGGATGGATACAATTGGTGCATAAGATGAATCTGTATAAAAGTTCCCCTGACCACAGTTGTCACTTTCTCACTGGGCAGGAGCCAAGAGTCCAGGACAACTGCTAAATCATACACCAATTTTGACTGGGGAAAATGCTGAGTTTTCTAACTATGTTTCCCATGCTGAGTTAAAGATGGAAAATTCCAGAGCTAGCAGGAGGCAGCCTAAAACCAATTCAACCAGTCAGTCTCCCCAGGGCTCAGCTGAAGCCTATTATCTCCCATCCAGATGCTCAAAGCCTCCACCTGACCTTGAACAACATCTCATGGTCGGCCCTGGGTGAAATTCTATCTTTTGATTGGGGAATCTGCATTCTTATTACTTAATTTGGGAAAAAATTATAAGTGGCTATATATTTTTTGTTTTACATATAAAAGAAAAGCTTATACATTTTATCAGGTAATTATCATCCAAATTTCACAAAAAACTGTTTAAGTTGTTTGATCCACATGTCTGTTGATCCACATGTCCTTAAAATCTGTTTCTTAAAGCAGATTTTTTATTCCCTCCCTCACCAAAAGAACAGACAACAATTTAAAAAAAAATGAAATATGCCAAATTTGATAGCAGTCAACAGAGGTTTCCAGACTGTCCCCTATAAAATCTAAAATTACCCATAAAGTTCTTACCCAAGGTACATTGAAATGAATTTGGACGTGAACATTGTTCCTAGAGTAACAAATATATGCGAATAAAATTACAGGCAAATAGAGGGGGGGGTTGTGCATGTGTAGCTGATAAAGAATATTGCTGCTCTTACCTGAACATGATAAAGCTGACTTTCAAGGGAGAAAGTGAAGCTTTATCTTGAGACCTGAAACAAAGAGAGATCCATGTCAGATTCAAAGCATGTTGGCCTGGGTTGCTTTGGAATTCTTTTGTATTATGTCTCAAATTTCCTTCACACATCTGAGGCAGGAAGATACCTAATCCAAGAAACAAGTTTGAAAATAGCTTTGATCATGAATGCTTATTAGAGAGAAAATATAAGGTGACACTCTTAGAATTGACACAATTATTTCCTTTCAGATGAGATATCTATTTATAAGCTATTAGGGAACATCATCATCAACCCTTGAGTCCTTCCTCATATTCTCATATTCTTAGATTCTTTCTAAGTCTGAGAACTTAACTCCCACACCATGTTATTCAAAATCATAACTAAATCTTGGCCTTCTAGCATGATTTGTAGCCCAAGTAGGAAGACTAATCAACAGTAGGAAGACTGCTGGGTCCATAGTCTCCACTCTGGTCCACAAGCTAGAAGGAGCCACCCCTATTCTGATTGGTTGAGCTGTTTGACAGCCTGAAATAAAAAGAATGGGCTTGTTTGAGGGCACTCTGTTAACTGCCTTCTCGGCAACCATTTGTTAGCGCATAAATGTGTTAGCCTTTATCTCTGCCTTGCCTCTAATCTGTAACCTCAGGACAGAACAAAGACTGTGGCACAACAATGTAGTTATCCTATGCTTGCATGAATTTTGGAGGCTGTGCTGGCCATGTGAGAATGGGAATTTTCATGCAGCTCTGGGGTGTCTGAAAATCACATGAAAATGCAACATGCTTCTGCATAGGTTTTGGAGACTGAAGGGGCTATGGAAGAGCATTCATCAAAATTGCTTCAAGTTTTTGCAAACCAGTGCAGCCTCAGGTAAGTTGCAGGAACATATCAAAAGAAAGAGAACATTGTCTGGAAGTAAGCAGTGTGCAGTGTGTTGCATTGAGCCATGGGGGCAATTGTGTTATTCCACAAGGTTCACATACTTCTGAGTAGTAGCAGTGGTACTAGGGCTGAAGGTCCAGGCTATAAGTCCCATCCTCTCAGCTGCTGTTCAGGGTGTCCTAGATGGCAGGGTAGATAGGGAATCAAATTTACACATTTTCTGAATTTTTGACACACCAATCCTATCACTGGTCTAGGTCCTCTAAAACATGCTTTTTCTTCACTCATTAAAACAGTCTTCTTGTCCCCTTGAACTTATAATTTACCCTTCAGGGAAAAAATATATAGGCTCATACATTTTTTCAAGATAATTTAATTTCAGAAAAATGTAGTTATTTCTCTAAAAATTTATTTTTCTGTTTAATTCATACTAATAAATATTAAACAAATTCTGTAATTACATTTTTAGAAGAATATATACAGGGCAATTATTGTGTGCCCACAAGGGCTTATGTTATTTTATGAGGCTTGTAAAGTGCTGGGTATTCTTTATTCTACTGATATAATATGACTTTCATAACAGCCAGCTGTACTGAAATAACTAGTTTCCATGAGAATTTGCCTTAAATAATCTTACTCCTTCTCGTGTTGTTTGCTGTATTGAGGTGCCAGTGTTTTAAACAGACAACTTCCAAAGAAATAAGCAGTGATGAGATTTTTCAAAGCCACCGAATAAGAGAGCCTGTATTTTAATTTGGAAAGCCCTAATGGCTCCACATATCCAGAATGAATATAAGTAACTCAATAATAATGTAATCTTCTACTTGTCTGCTGACCAGGAAGTCTAATTAAATCTTTCTTTCTCCTACAGAACTAGATAATGTTACCCATATTCCTTCCACTTTAATGAAGTGAATTTTAAACTCAGTACCTTAACTTCTGTGACTGACTAGTGTGAGATAAATACATTGTTAATAAAGAGAACTTACCATAGATACAAGTATATAATATATATATGGATCAGTGGTGAGATGCTTCGGGTTTAACAACCGGTTTGGTGAGCATGCACTTTGTGTGCGCTCACACACTTCATGCACACACACACCCATAGTACTCGGTCTTTTTGTCATTCTTTCCTTGGCCAAACACCATGAGTTTGTCAGTGCCAAAAAGAAAAAAAATCACTTTTGCTTCCCAATAAGAGTCACAGAATTTGAAGCAAGGCATAGTTCTGCCCTTAGCCTCAACTTGATATGATAGGTTTGGTTCTATAAGAAAACACAGGAAAACTGTTTTCTGAAATGCAGCAAGGCCATCAGTAGGAGGTTATAGATTCTTCAAGGAGCAAGAAATAACTACAATTATGGTCATTCCTTTTTTTTTAATGATTAGCTCTCAATCCCTCTTCTCTGTCTCTCATTCAGCTGCTCCAACCAAATGATCCTGCTACTGCTGCTGCTTTAAATACAAGCAAAATACAGCCACAAAAATGAAGCAGAGCTGGAAAAATAAGCTTTTTCTGAAATGAGGGATGTTACAAAATGTGCAAGGCAGCTGGGAGAGGAGGAGAAGTTGGAGGGAGAAAGCACCTTTATACATGTCTACAGCTCATGGGCTCCAATCCAGTTTCAAGCAAGATCGTGGGCTACTTGAAAAACCCAGAACTTAAACACAATCTATACTCTGCTTACAAGAATCTCTCCAATGGATGGCTATGCATTACCCTCACCAAGAATCAGTTAGTCCACCTGCCTTTAAATATCTGGATTTGTTTGTTTGTTTGTTTTTCCCAGATAAAACAAGTATGGGAATGTTTGACCTGCTGGGTGAGTTTTCTTTCTCTTTTTTCCTTCTCACCCTTATGGGTAGCTGTGTTGTTGTTTTGCATTGTGATTTTGTTTTCATTTTGTTTTATTATTATGTCAACCTTATGAATTTTTTTTACTGCTACTGATCATGTACACTGGCCTGAATTATGCGAAGTTAATATATTAAAAATATGGTGCGGGTTTTTAAATGTGTCTCCCATAGGAATACTGACCTTGTGGAAAGAATTGCATTCAGAAGCCTATATACCAAAAATCAAACACAAAAAGCAGCTCAACTACCCCTTGTGATAGCGACATGAGAAATGTATGTATGCAAAACAGATGTTTTGCTAGTAAGCTAGGGTCCTTCCTAAATAATATGCATGCTAAGAAGATGCAATGCTGCACACCTAGTTTGAAAAAGGTATTTTAGAACATGTGGGGGCATAAACGTAACACCTGTCTGGAACTCTTTAAAGTCTGCACATCGTTTTCCCAAAAGCACAAAGCAGAGACAATCAGTAGCAATACAATTTAGGGGAAAAGATGGAGATTTTGTGTGCCCTGGAACTCCTGTGCTGAACTATTTTCCAAATACTCCATGGTCCTAATACATAAGGACAAAACAAAATCTACTGGGCTCTAAGAGGTGGACTTAAATCCTCTTAGTTCTACACATGAATTTATTTTGTTTTTCTTAAACTGAAAACAGCAAGACTTATTCTGGACCAAAATGTTTCCTGGCAATAAACAAGAAAGCCAATTATGCTACTTTTACAGTCACCTCAAAACAAAGCCAATCTGTTGCACAGAGACTAATGTTCTCAACTGACTTCAGAAGAATGCATTCATAAATAAAAGAAGAGGTGATCTGAATAAAAATGATAAAAGTAACTTCTCACCCACCTTTTCACCTGCTTTTTTCTCCATAGCAATGAGAATGCAGAGGTAAGTGTTAATGAGAATGAAAGTATTCCTCAGTCTGCTGAAGAATTTAAGTGCTAACAGACAGTCTTTAGGTTTCTGTGAGTACAGAAACATGTTGAATGTACTTAGAAATGTCTCTAGGAGCTTAGGCAACTATATCTTAAAATAAAAGAAGAGTATGTTTTAAAAATTGAAATTGAACACTATTTAATTTTTTCCCTTTTAAATTTGTATAATATAAAGATGAAATATCTATTTTCTATATGTTTTTTTTTATTTCAGGTGAAAAATCCTTTGACAACCAACTGCTCTTTCCAAAATGTCATGCAATAGATGCAAAACATATGGCATCATTTTTGTATTCATATTAAGAAGTATGAACAAATTATTAGGTTGACTGGTTTGCTTCTATTAACCAATTGAAGATGCTAAATCTAGACATTCATCTAATGGTGGGTATATTTGCATTTGAGAACTTTGCTTTTATCATTGATAATTTCTATCTTTTGTATATTTATTACAGTTTTGCACCAGTGGTGGGTTTCAATTTATTTTACTACCAGTTCGCTCGTGCATGCATGCACACTTGCATGCTCACACGATGCTTCTGCGTATGCATGGAAGCGTCTGGGTGG